>JAOTAY010000006.1:37857409-37879718 GCA_025629805.1 Erythroxylum baracoense | reverse complement strand
ATTTTTTTATCTGCTGCAACCTTTGGGGCATGTTATTTTCTCAAAATTCCTCTGCATGCTAACAATGTTTTCACTTTTGTGGCTATGTTTCTCATCGTTCAATATCCGATTCGATCTATTCTTGACATTATCGGAACCGTCATTCAAGCAAAGGTGGCCTTTGCGCGAATTCTGAAGTTCCTGGAGGCACCAGAGTTGACGACTGATGATGTCCAGAAAATTCAGAGTAGCAGGGATGTCACTCCTGCCATTCTTATGAAATCAGCTAACTCTAAATGGGAAGAGAATCCATCAAAGCCTACACTTAGGAATATAAACTTAGAGGTCAAACTTGGTGAAATAATGGTTGTATGTGGTGAAGTTGGCCCAGGAAAATCAACACTTCTAACAGCTATTCTTGGAGAAGTTCCAAATACACAAGGAACTATAGGGGTACCAATAAAATGAACAGTTCTAACACCCGAATCACTTCTTATTATTACATTTGATTTAATGATTGCTATTATACAGGTTCAGGTTAGTGGGAGGGTTGGCTATGTTTCTCAAACAGCTTGGATTCAGAGTGGAACCATACAAGAAAATATATTGTTTGGGTCAGAAATGGATAGCCAACGATATCAAGATACACCTGAGAGATGCTCATTACTGAAAGATCTCGAACTTCTACCTCATAGAGATCAAACTGTTATAGATGAAAGAGGAATCAGCCTGAGCAGAGGTCAAACGCAGCACGTTCAACTTGCTCGTGCTCTCTATCAGGATGCTGATATCTACCTGTTGGATGATCCATTTAGTGCATTGGCTGCAGAAACTGCCACAACTATATTTAAGGTTGTAACAAAACCTAAATCCTTTGAGATGCTCTTAAACATTATACTCATTGCAAGGTAATTAACATTGTGTTAGGAATGTGTCATGGGAGCACTCTCAAGAAAAGCAGCTTTGCTAGTAACTCATCAAGTTGACTTTCTACCAGCTTGCAACTTTATTTTGGTTAGCATATTTTTTAAGTCTATGTAACAACCAGGACTAATTGGCTGTTAAATAAGTATTTCCTTTATGATACTTGTTGATTTTTTGACAGTTGATGTCAAAGGGAGAAGTAGCAGGAGTAGCCACATACCATCAGCTATTGGCTGCAAGCCTGGAATTTCAAGGACTCTTCTATGCACACAAAGAAACAGCAGGTTCTTGCAAGCTTACGAACACTATTGCTCCGAAGAGAAACAGATTATCTAACAGGAAGATTGAGAGCACAAATATAGAGGAGCAGCATAAAGGATCCCTAGGTGATCAATTAATCAAGCATGAAGAGAAAGAAGTAGGAGACAGAGGGTTTAAGCCTTTTATTCAATACATGAATCAGAACAATGGTTACTTATACTTCACTTTGGCTGTTTTTGATCACATTACTTTTATTACTGGTCAGGTAGCACATAACTCTTGGATGGCTGTAAGTGTTAAAAATGCTAATGTGAACACATCACTGTTGATTGTTGTCTATTTGATTATTGAACATGCTACAACATTGTCTTTCTTATGTAGATCGATCTTCACAGTCGTGCTAGGCCTTCAGTCTACAAAATCTTTGTTCGTCCAGCTGCTGAACTCACTCTTCCGTGCCCCAGTATCGTTCTACGATTCGACACCTCTTGGACGAATTCTTAGCCAGGTCCCATCTGATATGAGTATTGTTTGTCTCGATCTTCCATTTGGCTTGATCACTGCAGTTGGGGCAACCTTAAATGCTTACCTGAATCTTGGAGTACTGTTAGTAGTTAATTGGCAAGTTTTATTTGTCTCAGTACCTTTGATCTATCTGGCAATTCACTTGCAGGTACCTATAAAGAAAATCTCTTGTAGAATTTTTATAGCTTAAAGAATGATTGTGAAGTCTCCCAAGCTTCATGAACTAAGATTACTTAGGGATAGACTGGCAGAAACAAACATCTTGTGATGATGTGAATATATGAATGGATAAAATTTCTTTTATTTGTTCATGTCCACAGAGATATTACTTTCCTCTGCAAAAGAGTTGATGAGGATCAACGACACATCCAATTCTTTACTGGCTAGTCATCTAGCTGAATCAATTGCTGGAACCATCACAATAAGAGCATTCAAGGAGGAAGATCGATCTTTTGAAAAGAATCTAGACCTCATTGACAAAAATGCTAGCCCTTTCTTCCTCAACTTTGCAGCTACGGAGTGGTTGATTCAACGGCTTGAATTAGTCAGCACCACAGTTCTTGCCTCTTCAGCAGTCTGCATGACCTTGCTTCCACCTGGAACTTTTGGCTCTGGTGATCATCTAGATATTCATGAAAAGATGCATTTCCAAAAACTAGCAATCATCTGGATATATTGGGTATTCATAGTTCTCACTATAAATGTTTTGATGACCATCAAGATTTATTGGAATGGCACTATCATATGGCCTGTCACTGAACTTGTCCCTGGTTACGTCCATTCAAAACCAGTGCACCCTTGAAAATTACATCATTTCGGTTGAAAGACTCGATCAGTACATGCATATACCAGGTGAAGCTCCTGAGAACGTGGAAGATAACCGTCCACCAACCAGTTGGCCATCAGAGGCAAAAGTGGATATCCGTGACTTGTAGGTGAGTTAGGCTTTTGTAATTGATTTCAGGTTACACTTTCCGTATCTGTTTACTGAGAAAGTTTAATTTAAACAGATCAGATATAGGCCTAACACACCATTAGTACTTCAAGGGATTAGTTGCATAATACAAGGAGGCCACAAGATTGGCATTGTTGGTCGAACAGGTAGTGGAGAGACTACTCTTATTAAGGCTTTGTTTCGTCTGATGGAGCCTGCAGGAGGGAAGATTGTGGTAGATGGCATTGACATCTCTAAGATAGGGCTTTATGATTTAAGGTCACGTTTTGAAATAATACCTCAGGATCCTACACTTTTCAATACAATTTAGACCCCTTATCGCAACATACTGATCAGGAAATATAGGAGGTGAGTCTCTAATCATCTTTAACATAGAGTAATGAAGAGTTGGTCTTCTACTCCAAATCTTTCTGTATGGGTTTTGGTTGCACTTTATGCAGGTTCTTGGGAAGTGTCAACTCCGAGAGACCATCCAAGAGAAAGAGGAAGATCCGAGTTCTTTAGGTAAGTTTTGTACATTAGATCATGTAGAAAAAGTGTGTCTGCTTTACTTTCTGTCTCTATAGAATTGAAGAATTTTTCAATGCAGTTGTTAAAGATGGATCAAACTGGAGCATAGGACAAAGGCAACTTTTCTGTTTGGGACGTGCCCTCTTGAGGAGAAGCCAGATACTAGTGCTTGACGAGGCAACTGCATCCATTGACAATGCAACTGACTTGATTTTGCAGAAAACCTTTCGGAGTGAATTTGCAGATTGCACTGTGATCACAGTAGCACACAGGATACCAACAGTTATGGACTGCACTATGATTCTTGCCATGATAGATGGTGACTCTTCTTTCCTCAACTTGTCTATTTAATGCATCCAAATGTCGATAGCTTAATAGGGAATGCATTTTTATTCAAAACCAGAAGTTTAGAACTGCATTGATGAGTTTCTTTCGTTCATCAGGAAACATAGTACAGTATTATGAACCCCAGAAGTTGATGAGAATGGAAGATTCCCTGTTTGGACAGCTGGAGAAGGAATACTGGTCTCATTTTCAGTTCGCAGAATCCATTGGAATTGATACTTTTTCTTGAAAAATCAAGTTAATGATTTCTTAAGATTAAATTAAAGAGTGCAGCGACTTTATCATCTCATGAGCAGTAGAGTGAAGTTGCATTATGCTTGAAAAAGTTGTCAAGGTGTTTATATGTCTTTTTGAGACTTGGTAGTCATGTTTTGATATTTTGTGAGATTAAAGATCAAACCATTGGACCATTCAACATATAAACAAGGTTATTTGATGCTAGAAATGAAGATTTTGCATAAATGAAACTTGTATGAAGCTGAATTTGAAGAAATGAATCATGACAGCAATGATGCTCCAATGGAACAGTTCATGTTTGGTGCGATTTTTACAGTGACTTGGAGAAATCCAAGTGAAACATTTATCTTTTTCTGATTTTTTCAAGCATTACACTGAAAAATGAGGGCTGAAATCTAAACTGAAGTGAGGTTGCAACTGATGAGAATACCCATATGTCAATGTCCCATGTCAAAGAAAGAGGGGAAAGAAGACTAACATATAAGTCTAGTGGACTACTCTATCTATTGCTAACTGGTTTTAAGATGGAACCTCACTTAAGTTTGTGTGTGATCTTACTTTCCTTCTCAAGTGGGCTCGTAGGCTCATTGCAAATTTAACATGATACCAGAGCCAATGAAGATCTTGGCCTACTGCTACTCTACTTATTGCCAATTGGTTTTAAAATGGAATCTCACTTAAGTTTGTGTGTGGTCTAACTTTTTTCCTCATGTAAGCTCGTAGGCCCATTGTAAATTTAACAGCGACGATATTATGAAAACTTAAACTTATTTATGGTTTAGATGTTCATTTACACAAAATGATTTCTCCAACTACTTTTTTATGTATTTTCTAGTTAATTTAGTTCATTTGTAATAAGAATATGTAATTTGATTATAACTTAGTAAAGTTCGTTTATAACTATGTAGTGCTTCTTGTACATTGTGCACTTAGTAAAGTTTGTTTATAACTATGTAGTGCTTCTTGTACATTGTGCAGGTCCTTGGAAACTGTCAGCTTCCAGATGCAGTACAGGACAAAGAGGAAAGTCTAGATTCCTTAGGCAAGTTCTGTAACACCCGACTACTTTCTGTTTCCATACGGTGAATTATCGTTCTTGCCAAGATGGCTGGACTCCTACTCTCCACTCTTCAACTTGTCTAAATAATACATTCTTATATGATCATTGTCAACCTACCAATCATCTGTTTCATTTCTGGCCCCTTTTTCATTCTGCAGAATCACATTGATTCTGTTCCGCTAACTCAAGCATTAAGCATATATAAGAATTCTAGAAAAGCATTAACAAGTTCTGTTTAGGATATATAGTCATCTTCTTCAATAAAGTTGATGAAGACAGAAGATTCACCATTCAGGCAATTGGTAAAGGAATAATGGCCATATTGAACCTACCAGCAGAAGTGAAGAACAGTGATGCCATCCAAAAGAAAGACATGAACTTCCAAACCAAAACTGCTTCAGAGGAGCTAAAGTCATAAACCACAATAGCCATAAACCTATGACGGTGACTTTTTGTCCAAAAGTTTCCAGGGTCTTGTTCCAAGCTAAACTTTCTGCACCATGAAAACGCATTCACACTGACGATGAACCTGAGCCCTTGGCAACAAGTTATCCACTTGAAACTGGTACTCAAAGTATGACCACAAGACGTCAATTTTGTTTATTAGCGATGATTTTTGACCGGTAATTCAAAAAGGTCCTCATAAACAATAATACTAGGATCCTTTTTTCACCAGAATTCAGCGAGATGAAGTCATTTTCCAATTAATAAGGTCCCAGTACGGTTGGTTGATGTTACTCTCCATAACACTACTTACTGATTATCTTCATCAGTGACCTTTCAAAAGAAGGAAAAAGAGATCACTATTTTTCAGGGGATTATGATTTTAACTGACACGGTATCTCTATTTGGAAAATCAAAATCCCTATCAGATACGATACCAAACAAAGATCTTTAAGGGGGCAAGCAAGACTGAAAAAGTAACCTAATCGTGGTTAAACCGGCCACAACTCCTAAGCTAACAAGCTTGGAGAAAAACACAAAACCGCTGGCGCCATTAGGAGATATGCCCCTTAAATATTGAATTATGGGGCTCGGACGGAATTAGTCACAAGTTTTATGCCAACGGATTACCAAATCTGCACGCAGGGGCACATCAGAAAATGGTGCAGCTACCATGGAGGTTTAAGAAAGAATCCATTTTGGTAAATGTGATTTCAGGAAAGAAAAATTCAAGTTCATCCATGGAAGGTTTTTGCAGATTCAGAAGCTGACTGACTATCGTCGATAAAAACAAGGTTTGCAAATGAACTATCATTTAATTGCTTGATTATGAAAAAAAAAAACTGAAAACTTATAATATTTGCACTGAGCTTTTCAATGTATTTCGTTGCTTTGTTTAGCTTCTGATCGATTACTGACTGAAAATTACTGATATTTACTAAAGAGTCTTCTTAAATTCCCCTACTTTATCAGCCCAATGAGTCTCTCTAGGTTCTGACACGTCTGGCTCTATCTCTCCGTTAATCTTATCACTTCACTCAATCCCAAGATATTAGTGTGGGAAATTAGAGATTATTTTATGGGAACTGTAGTTTTCTGTGCAATTTTTAACGAAAGTGTAATCCTTTTCAAGAGTACGATTCTTAAAGTGGCAATCTGACAAGAAAAGCATTACGGTTTCTGAATCAGTAAAGACAATGGATACATGCACTCAAATCAACAAGTTGCAGAAAAGGCAACATTTCAGGCATGGCATTATCTACACGTTGCACGAAGTCTAGTGACGACAGTATTTTCGATCGATTTATATAATAATACGTATCCGAATGATAACGACTACGAACTGTAATGACGAGTGAATCATGAGTAGATCAAATTTTTTTATTAATTTACTTGAGTCTCTCTGTTTTTCGGTTTACGTATCAGGTTCTTGATTCCTACATTTTTGGGTTGTCCTGTTGATTGAGGTCGAGATTTTGAGAAATACAATACTTTTGTCGTTCATAAATTCTTATCAGTTTAGACGTAACAGAACAAGCCTGAGCATCTTAGTATCTTCCTCTGTATCAAATCTGTTAATATAATGGCCCGTACAGAATATATGACATAAGCATTTGATCAATTAACGTGTTCCCATCTCCATAATCCATTTCAGGTTGTCTATTTATCAAAGTCTTTTAGATATTTATATCTTCACCTGCAATACTGGCTTCTGATGAGTACACGAAAACACATACTGTTTTTGTTATTATCCAAGATCAGGTTATGAATACAAACTTTTTGTTTCTGATTCATTTGCATGTTTTTGGAAGCCATAGAAGTGTAAAAAACAGATTACTGAGTTGTTTATACTCATTCCTTCTCTTCGCTGATTTTTATTTTTGGTTTTTTTAAAAATATTAACAACTGTTTTTGTCTTCCTCGACGTCAGGATTCTCGTATAGTCACATGTAGTTAATATTCTACGCCTGTATCCTCGTGAATAGCGTGTAAGTGATAATGTTTCTCGGTATACACATTGCCTGACTTTAAATTATTCTCACTCTTTGGAATACTAGTATCTTTCAATCATGTGCTTCCTGTGTGTTCATAAGAAGAAAAGAACCTGCCTTTTTTTTTTTTCCATATTCAAGGTCAGGAAATTCTCATTTTTGTCTCATGTTTCTGATATATTCTTGAGTCTTTTTGTTTTACAAATGATTTGATGTACTGCAATTGTGTAATCGAGAACTTGGTCTTTCTTGTCTCCTGAATAATCACATTTAAGATTCTGAAGGTCGTGTTTCTGACTCCTTTCTCGTCTTTCCTTTTTCTCTGAGATGACAACTGAACTCATGAATCATTGATCAGAAGTAACAGTGTGTTCAATGCCTATGAGATTTGTAAATGGGTTTATCACTCTGAACAAAACTTTCCTTTCTGCAGGAGCTGAAGAGAAAATATAGAAAAAGAAGAATGGGCGGTTTATGGAACTTGTTTTGTGGGGAAGTTATCAGTAGGAAAAAGGCCTCAGGATTTAGTTTTATGTCATTTCGTCAACCAAATTCTTGTACCAATCAGGCCTCTATCATTGGCATTGACATTTTGCTTCTGGTCTTGGTCCTGTTCTGTGTGACACAGAAACCATCATCAAGAACGGTTACAAATCTATCTAAAAGTCGAGTTTTTTCGAAGTTACCAATTCTTTCTGCTATCTTCAATGGATGTCTTGGAATGGTCTATTTTGGTTGGGGCATATGGAATTTGGAAGAGAATTTGCGGAAAACCCACACGGCACTTCCTCTGAGAAAGTGGCTCCTACTGACGTTTCAGGGATGCACATGGTTGTTGGTTTCTTGGATAGTAAGCCTCCAAGGGAATCGTCTCGCGAGAATGCCGTTGCGACTTTTAGCCATTCTTGCGTTCTTTCTAGCAGTAATTATGAGTGCATTTACCATATCTGCTGCCGTTATACTTCAGGGAGTGTCAACTAAGATAGTTTTAGACGCTTTAACATTTCCAGGAGCAATATTGTTGCTGTTATGTACATACAAGGCATACCAACGTGAAGAAATAAAAAATTGCAGTAATGCTTCTTTAGCTACCGATTCTGATGAAGTTCCTGAAAAACCTGAACCTGCTGAAGTTACTCCTTTTGCTAAAGCAGGACTGATTCACAAAATGTCATTCCGGTGGTTGAATCCTTTGATGAGAAAAGGCAGGTGGAAAACTCTTCAGGATCAGGATATACCAAGTTTGAGTCCTGCAGAACGAGCAGACAGCTGTTATTTGCAGTTCCTGGAGCAAATGAACAAACAAAAACAAGCCGAGTCATCAGCTCGACCGTCGATTTTATGGGCCATCATATTATGTCATTGGAAGGAGATCCTCATTTCAGGGTTCTTTGCTTTTCTCAAGATTACCACTCTATCAGCTGGTCCTTTGATTCTAAATGCCTTCGTTTTGGCTGCAGAAGGAAAGTCAGGTTTCAAGGATGAAGGCTATATATTGGCAATATCACTTTTCTTTTCAAAGGGTTTAGAGTCCATTGCACAGAGACAATGGTACTTCAGGTCCAGGCTTATTGGTTTGAAAGTGAGGTCTACCCTCTCAGCCACAATATATAAGAAGCAACTGAGATTGTCTAATGCAGGTAGGTCGATGTACCCAAGTGGTCAAATAATGAACCACATCACTGTAGATGCCTACAGAATTGGAGAATTTCCCTACTGGATTCATCAGACGTGGACCACGTGCCTCCAGTTATGCCTGTCTTTGTTCATTCTTTTCCATGCAGTGAGGCTAGCAACCTTGGCAGCTTTAGCTGTTATATTGATCACTGTGTTCCTGAACATACCACTTGCGAATTCACAGCATAAATCTCAGACTGGACTAATGGCAGGACAGGATGAGAGATTGAAGGCTAGCACTGAGGCCTTAGTTAATATGAAGGTGTTGAAACTGTATGCTTGGGAAACCCATTTCAGGAATGTTATAGAAAATTTAAGGAAGATGGAGTACAAATGTTTATCTGCAGTTCAATCACGTAAAGCCTGCAATAACTTTCTCTTCTGGTCTTCTCCATTTTATGTCTCTGCTGCAACTTTTGCAGCTTGTTACTTCCTCAAAGTTCCTCTACGAGCTAATAATGTATTCACTTTTGTGGCTACTCTGCGCATTGTACAAGATCCAATTAGACTTATGCCTAATGTTATTGAAGCAGTGATTCAAGCAAAAGTAGCCTTTACTCGTATTGTGAAATTTCTTGAGGCGCCTGAATTGCAGAGCTCTAGTATCAGACAAAAGCAGAATCAGGGAAGCATCAGTCCTGCAATTCTTATTAAGTCAGCTAACTTTTCATGGGATGAGCAATCAGCAAACCCCACACTCAGGAATGTGAATTTGGAGAGCAGATGTGGTCAAAAGTTGGCTGTATGTGGAGAAGTTGGCACAGGAAAATCAACACTTTTAGCAGCAATTCTTGGAGAAGTTCCAAATACACATGGAACTGTAAGTTCACTGACATATTCTCTTCCACCCCATTTTAAGCACATCAAAATGTTTCTCAACAATCGCTTCACACAAGTATGGGAAAGAATGTATGGAAGTTCCGAATTTGCAGGATCGGATAATCGTTTATTGCTGACAAATTATCCATGTCTTTTGATTGTCTGGACATATAGGTTCAAGTCAGTGGAAGGATAGCTTATGTTTCTCAAACAGCTTGGATTCAGAACGGAACAATACAGGACAATATACTATTCGGTGCACCGATGGATAAGCAACGATATCAAGATACACTTCAGAGATGCTCACTGGTGAAGGACCTTGAACTTCTTCCTCATGGAGATATGACTGAAATAGGTGAACGAGGAATCAATCTAAGTGGAGGTCAAAAGCAGAGAGTTCAACTTGCTCGTGCTTTGTATCAGGATGCTGATATATATCTGTTGGATGATCCATTTAGTGCTGTTGATGCAGAAACAGCTACCACCTTATTTAATGTAATCACACATTCCTAAAAGCAGTTTTTATCTGTAGAGCTCAGAAATTTACTTACTTTCTGAGCTCATTACGTGGTGAATAAAATTTTGGCAGGAATATGTCATGGGAGCACTCTCCAGGAAAGCAGTCTTGCTCGTGACACATCAAGTTGATTTCCTTCCAGCTTTTGATTCTGTTTTGGTTAGTCCAGTCGTAACAGTTAACTCACTTTAGCTACTTATTTGTGACTTATGGTCAATGATTTTTTTACTGATTAAGTATTATCCTTAATATACAAGTTGATTTTGTTAACAGTTGATGTCAGGTGGAGAAATACTAAGGCAAGCTCCTTATCATGAGCTATTGGCTTCAAGTCAAGAGTTTCAAGAACTTGTCAATGCACATAAAGAAACAGCAGGTTCTGACAGGCAAACTGACGTTGCTGCTCCACAGGGGAGGTCATGTAGTGGGGAGATTAAGAACTTTCTGGAGGAGCAACTTGAAGGATCCAAAGGTGATCAATTAATCAAAAAGGAAGAGAGAGAAGTAGGGGATACAGGATTTAAGACCTACATTCAGTATCTCAGTCAGAACAAAGGCTACTTGTACTTCTCCTTGGGTGTACTTGCTCACTTAACTTTCGTTCTTGGTCAGATATCGCAAAACTCCTGGATGGCAATTAATGTTGATAACCCACATGTTAGTAAATTGAGGTTGATTCTGGTATACTTGATGATAGGATTTGCCTCAACAATGGTTTTGGTCTTTAGATCTGTCTTTACAGTCATTTTGGGGCTTCAAGCAGCAAAGTCAATGTTCTCTGAGCTACTTCATTCTCTTTTTCGTGCTCCCATGACTTTCTACGACTCCACCCCTCTTGGAAGAATACTTAGTCGGGTAAATTTCATCCCAGAAAATGTTGATCTTTTAAAGTGTTGATATACAACTAATATCTCCCAATACCGTGTTTCTTGCACCGGTATAGGTCTCGTCTGATCTGAGTATTGTTGATCTTGATGTTCCAATATCAATGATCTATACCACCGGGGCAACTCTAAATACTTACGTTAATCTTGGAGTTCTGACTGTTGTTGCCTGGCAAGTTCTGTTTGTTTCCATATTTATGGTCTATCTGGCAATTCATTTGCAGGTACTCATTAAGATAACTTTAATTGTTGTGAGCATTCGAATTTATCTTCAGACCGAAAACTTGAGAGTTTGGTTTTCCGTACCTATAGAGATATTACTATGCCTCTGCAAAAGAGTTGATGCGGATCAATGGCACAACCAAGTCTTTGGTGGCAAGTCATTTAGCTGAATCTGTTGCTGGTTCCATGACAATTAGAGCTTTTGAGGAGGAAGGGCGCTTTTTCAGAAAGTGTCTTGAACTCATTGACACTAATGCTAGTCCTGCCTTCCACAACTTTGCAGCTAGGGAGTGGTTGGTTCAACGGCTAGAAATGATCAGTGCTGCTGTTCTAGCATCTGCTGCATTGTGCATGGCTTTACTTCCTCATGGAACCTTCAGCCCTGGTGAGTATGGTACAGTCTTAACAATCTTCATTTCAGTCCTGAAATGCTTTAACAAATGGATTGATATAAACATCTCAAAATATAATAACTTGCAATCACTACAGGTTTTATTGGAATGGCACTATCATACGGCTTATCAATGAACGTGTCCCTGGTTTTGGCTATTCAAAACCAGTGTAGCTTAGAAAATTACATTGTTTCTGTTGAAAGGCTCAATCAATACATGCATATACCAAGTGAAGCTCCCGAAGTCATCGAAGGTAATCATCCACCTCCCAGTTGGCCGGCAGAAGGTAAAGTGGACATCTGTGACTTACAGGTTGGTATGACTTGCTGATTGATACGTTAGCTCACAATTTAGGAATATTTGTCTACTGAAAGACATATCCTTTAAACAGGTCAAATATAGGCCTGACACACCACTAGTACTAAGAGGAGTTACTTGCACAATTGAAGGGGGAGACAAGGTTGGTATTGTGGGCCGAACTGGCAGTGGAAAGACTACTTTTATTAGTGCTCTGTTTCGTCTGGTGGAGCCAGCAGCAGGGAAGATTGTTGTGGATGACATTGACATCTCAGAAATTGGGCTACATGATCTGAGGTCTCGACTTGGGATCATACCTCAAGACCCTACACTTTTCAAGGGAACTGTGAGATATAACTTGGATCCTTTATCTCAACATACTGATGAGGAGATATGGGAGGTTAGTCTCCAATCTCATTTCGAATTGTAAAAAACAAGAGTTAAGTTCTGCCGATGCTTTTCAATAGAGAGTTTTGTTTGTAAATGATATAGGTCCTCAGGAAGTGCCAGCTTCGTGAGACTGTCCAAGAGAAAGAGAAAGGTCTAGACTCCTTAAGTAAGTTTTTAGCACTTGAGCTCTTCAGGTGAGACTAGTTTACTTTCTGTATCAATATAATCAAAGTACTTTCCATGTAGTCATGGAAGATGGATCGAACTGGAGCATGGGGCAGAGGCAACTATTTTGCTTGGGACGTGCACTTCTTCGGAAAAGTCGGATATTGGTGCTTGATGAGGCAACTGCATCAATAGACAATGCAACAGATTTAATTTTGCAGAAAACTATCAGAACGGAATTTGCAGATTGCACAGTGATCACGGTGGCTCACAGGATCCCAACAGTTATGGACTGCACCAAGGTTCTTGCTATGAGAGATGGTAAGTCACATTCTTCTCATTCCTCAACTCGTCTGACTAATGCACATCTCAGCATATGATTTGGTTAACCTTTTCTGGGAATTTCAAAAACATCTTGATAGAACAAGAAAATATTTAGCTATATTTAAATGGCATTTCTTTCTTTGTTCATCTGGAAATTGGGAATGAAACATTCGAACAAAATGCATATACATTAAAGGGTAAAATTTTCTCGATGAATCACTTGGTCTCTGTTTAACTTCAGGACTTGTAGTGGAGTACGATGAGCCAACCAAATTGATGAGGACAGAAGGTTCACTGTTTGGACAACTGGTGAGGGAATATTGGTCTCATTTTCAATCTGCACAATCACATTGAACCTACAGACTGCCTTTTTCTAAGTCAATATGTCCTTTCGTCCATAATCCGAGCTTGGGACCCGTGGGAATTACAAGGAGTTTTAAGCAGGAAGTAGAACGTACAGTTGTCACATATGAGAGAAATTAGTAACATAGATACATAAATGTCTGGAACCAGCAATGGGCATGTTCAACTACAGCAGTGCAACTAAAAGTCAAAGTGAAGACACTATGGTGCTATCCCAAGCTCTGTACCGGTATCTAAACATGAGCATCCTTTGCCAGAAACAGAGTTTTTGTCATAATTTCTAGGATCTGTACGTTGCAGTACAAGGTTTAAATAGCTGTATCTAAACACTGATATCCTCTACTAAGGTAACTTTAACATACTAGGAGTGATGTTTCATAGGAAACATCATTTTCCAACAAAAGAATTGCTGAACAAAGTCTTCTTTAACCGAATTTTCCAACACCAGTACTTATCCCAGATCATCTTCTTTTCAATCATTCAGATCTTAGTACTGTCCAGTGATGTTACCAATTCTCAAAATCTTAATCAAGAGCACCTAAGTTTTGGACGTACTGGACATGCAAGTCACTGTCAGATGATAGCCTTATCTTCTTTTACTCGAAATCCTACACGCAATAATTTTACCATCTCAAGGCTAAACCAGGCCTATTGCCTTATCTCACTCAGTTCGTTCCTTGCCAGATCACTTCACTTCGATGAGCCACTACCTTCCAGCTGAGACTAATTACATACGATCTGATAACACATCCAAAGGAAACATCGAAACAAGAACATTAACATCATTGAGATCATTCAAAGTAGAAAATTTGGCATGTTTTAAATGGACTTGACTATCTTAACCTGAGTTTGCTTATTCCTCTCAGTGGCAATTCAATATATTAAGTTCCCTATAGCTCCTGACGGATAGTGGTCGTCAACCAGGACTTCAATCCGAAAGTAATCAGACCTCCATTAGCAAACATACCATGATTACAAAACACACAACCACCGTATGAGATGAAATCCAGAGAAAATAAATCAAGGTGGTGGTCCAGTAGAGCTTACTCCCCATATGCAAACCAGTCTAAAAGTCTCAAGTTCGAGTTTCTACGGGGAAAAGCATAACCTTTTAAACGCAATCTGAAAATTTCACAGCTTTACAACGAACTCAGCAACGCTAAAAAGAAAAAATCCATGAAAAGCATCAAAGAAAAACCCACAAAAACCAATATTTTATACATACGGGTCAGTGACATCAATGCAGGATTGAGGGTGCCAGTCAGGCTTTTCAACCAACGAAATTGCTCTTTCATCTCCTCTGCGAAAAAACCAATCTCATGGGCTTTCCGGGATAGCTACACAGATTGTTGTAAACGAAGGAGATTTCAGAGAAATGTGAAGGATACGAACGCGCCGTTTGGAAACCTTGAATTGAATTTAATGTTGGAATTAAATTTAATTATATTAATGAGATTGAATTGAATTTAATTTATATAGTTTGGAACAATCCCAGTAATATTAGAATTAAATTCAATTACACTGTTTGAAAAATAGTCAAAATGAATTCAATTATTTCATATAATATTTTTACCCTTAACTAAAAGATAACTTTATTAACCTCATTAAAGCCTAATTCTGCAATCCTAAAATGGAAGAGATAAGGATGGTATCCTAGGGCCTGGAGGATGTACCCACTGCATCTTGAAAAATGTTAACTCAAATCTCATAAAGGAACAAGTGGGTCAATATTGGAAAAGTTGGTATTCAATCGAAAACGAAACGAGGAAAGAGAACAAAATTATCTTTTTCTATAACGAGAAAAGAAAACAAAGAAACAGTAAGCAGCTACAAGGCAGATAATCAACTGATTGTAAAGCAGACCATGAAGAGAAACCGGTTGCAAGAAACCCTAGTTTGTCAGAATATCCATCTACACTCTTCACTTTATAAACTATTACACACACACACACACACACACAAGAAAAGAGTATATCCGTAAGAACATCACAAGCTGGAAATTTGTCAATCCTTCCTTATGGTTGACAAAGAAGAAAATTGAAGAAACTGGAATTGAAGTGGCAATAACATAGAGCCAAAAGCTACATAACCTGGGTATTGTAAATGAAATGAAGAGGGGTAACCTGACTCTCTTTGAAGCCTTAACTGGGTTTCTCTTTCACAGATCAGTTAAAGTGAGGGCTGCATTGAAGAGAGAAATGAGGGTTTTGTGGGAAGTTAATTTTCAACGTTAAAAAAGCAGCGTTGGAATGAGAATGTAATTCAATTCTTGTGATTTTTAGCATGAATTGAATTACCGAGGCTGGTTGGTTTCAATTAAAGAATTGAATTTAATTCTTTTGTTTTTTTCGATTCCAAACATAAGAATTGAATTCAATTCCAACATTGAATTCAATTCCTATTGTTCCAAATAGGGTGGAAATGGGCAAGTGAGGGAATTCCAACGAGAGCAGCGACAACTCCAAAAAATGAAAAATCTCATACAACACCCATAGAGTTGAATCCGTGAATCTAACTTTGGCCAAAAAGTTAACCCCAACATACAAATCGAAAGTTAGGGGTTGATTCGGAAGCCTTCTTCTGCGACCACTGGAAATTTCTTCTCCAACGCCGCAAACAAACTTTTACGATTTCAGACCCAGCGGCGAGACCTATCGGGAGAGACCAAATGAGAGAGACCCAACAGCATGAGCGTGGTGACCAGATCTGCAAGCCAGAGCCAACTCTATCTCCCCTATTAGCATTGCGGACACTTCTGCCTCGATGGAAGGCCCTTCGTCGGTCATCCATGAGGCAGTGAACAAGATTGATTTTTCACTCTTCTAACTCTGATTTCCCTCCTCTTTCAAGGAAACCTAAGCTCACCTACAGGCAACAACGATACCGTGAAGAACTTTTTCTAATCAAGTGCTGACCAACAATGAGTTAGAGAGAAGTGCTCCGCCCTCTCTCTAACTTCCCTTTTTTAGACCAAGCTATAACACTTCTGGTTTTCTGCTTTTCTTCCCCCCATAGCCTTCTTCCTCTGTTACTCTCTCCTTCGCAACCTCCTTCTCAACCCCCCTCTGTTGTCTTCTTCCCATCCCGCCAATCTCTATTGACCCTCTCACCCATTCTACAACCAGACCTTCTCAACGGTACTTTAGTCATCTCCATTACCTACCCTTTTCCCGCCCTTCTTTTTTTTCCTCTTTTAGAAATTGTCTTCACTACAGTTCATAATGCAGATTTTGCAGATTCGTTTCAATAGCTTAAATCAGGCAATTGATAGGGAGGAATTTTCTCCTCTACCTTTACCGTCTTCCTCACAGCCTTCCTCAGGAGCAACTAAGAAACCTGCCATAGCCTCACGGCCCTCACCCAAAACCTCTTTACCCACTGACACTCTACCATTACTAGCCTCAACTGCACCCTCTTCCCCCCATACCTCTACCTCTCTCTTACCCTCTTCAGCTACCCCTACCCCTTGATAGAGAAGAAGACTTGGAAACAAGTGGTGGGCGGTTCTACAGATCTTTCTCTGCATTTTTGCCTGCCCAAGACAGAAGATGGTCGGGCTATCCTTTTCCTTGATAAGGAAACACTGCAGGAAGGGGTTCAATTATAGGAGAACTCCCTTATTTGTTTTTTTTAGAACAAACGTTCTGCTTTCCTAGTCATACAAAAATGGGCGCAGTCGACTTGGAAGAATAAAGGTTTTGTGGAGATTGTTATAACAGAAGACAAATGCTTATTGTTTATTTTCTCCTCGAAGGCACAAGCTCTAAAAGTAGTAGAAGGGTCGTGGCATATTGCTAATTTCCCACTATTTCTACAACCATGACAACCAAGATTTCAGGTTGGTAGTAAGGAAAAGAGATCAGTCCTATGTGGGTAAACTTATTCAATGTCCCTCTAGAATATTGGACAACAAAGGGTTTGAGCATGATAGCTAGCTTTCTCGAAAATTCCCTTTGTTTGGATTCTAATACTGCCAATAGAAGGAGATTAGGGTATGCTAGAATATGTTTAAATATGGATCTTTCCAATAGCTTGCCGGAATATATTCTTATTATGAAATAGGGTTTTGATGGTTCCATGTATAAGGATAATGTGATATTACAATACCCATGGAAGTCATCTCTCGCTGCTAAGGTAAAAAATGGGTACCTAGGGGTAAGACATTCCTTAGAGGGGACTATATGTGAGGAAATAATGGGTGTTGATCCCTCAAACAATAAGGTAGGGCAAATTGATGAAAGCAAATACGTCATCTCAATTGAAGTTATTCAGGAGAAAAATGAACAGGAAGGTGAAGGGGAAGGATCTGTGGCTGAAGATGATGGGAAGGTAGTGGATGTAGACAATGAGAAGGAAGGAGTCGTTGCTGGAGATTATGTTAGGGTGAAATCTACAGAGGCTTCTGTGATTAGCAAGAATAAGGCAGTAATGGTGGATGATTCGCCATATACTTATAATGAAATTACTAAGGGTTCGATATAAAGGAAAAGATTGTTGCTTCGAACAATAATGATGAGGACCTTACTATTGGAGAATTTCTGGCAGTTGTTATAAGGAAGCCAAATAGGAGCAAAAGGAAGGGCTCCATATCTAATTTTAGTTAATTTATGAAGATCTTAGCATGGAATCTGAGGGGAGTCAATTGCCCTAAAAGCTTTCGGCTTTAAGGGATTTTGTTTATAACACAAAGCTATGGATTTTTGCTCTTCTTGAAACTAAAATCAGGAATGGAAAACTTAATTTACTGAATAAACTGGGCTCTAAATGGAAATTCATTTTCAATCATCAAGCCCATAGCTACGGGAGAATTATTGTTGGTTATGACCCTACTTTGGTGGATGTGCAAGTCCTTTCCATAGAGACACAAGTAATACATCTGAAGGTTAAACTTCTTCAGGTTAATGTTGACATTTTTTATCTTTTATCTATGGTTCTAACTATATTTTCCAGAGGAAATTGTTATGGGACAACTTAATGCAATTCAAGAATTTGGCCAATAGGCCTTAGATGCTCTGTAGGGATTTCAATTCTACTATTTATAAGACAGAAGCTGAAGGCAATTTCAGTCTGAGAAACTTCTCAGAAAACTTTAGTGACTTTGTAACTCAGATTGGAATATTTGACCTAAGGTCACAAGGGAAGCACTATACATAGAGTAACAAGCAGACAGGAAGTTGGGCGTTGAGGAAGAAGCTAGATCGGACTATGGTGAATCAGGATTGGCTAATACAGTTCCCAAATAGTGTCACTTCTTTCCTGGATCCTCTATTCTCATATCATACGCCTATGCTAATTACAAACCTCCTTCATATTAAGGACATAAGAGGGCCATTTAGATTCAACAATCTATTAGTAGAAGATGAGGGGTTCCCTAAGGCAATTAATAAGGGTTTGGATGACACGGTTGTAGGTACTCATCAATATGTTTGTGTTCAGAAACTTAAAGTTATCAAAAGGGTGATGAAATCATTAATGAATAGAAGATCTGTCTCTACTCAGAAAGCAGTTACTTTGGCTAGAGAAGATCTGGAAAGGGTGCAGCATCGACTTTATTTGGATCCAACCAATTTTTATCTTTTGAAAACAGACAAGACCTTACTGCTGTAAGGGTGCAGCATCGACTTTATTTGGATCCAATCAATTCTTATATTTTAAAACAGAGAAGACCTTACTGTTGTCATATCTTTCTAAAGCTAGGGACCATTACGGCCTAATGGAGCAATAAGCCATAGTTAATTGGCTAAAGGATGGTGAAAGGTGCTCCAAATTCTTCTTCAATTCGGTCTTAGCCAGCAAAAATGCTAACCAAATCTATTCTCTAAAGTTGCTAGATAGGGAGGTAATTACAAAGCAAGAAGACCTTCTAAAGGAAGAAGAGAGATACTTTAAGGATTGCTATAGTTCTTCTAGGAATCTAGCTAGTTCTAATACTCTTCACTCATTTATTCATACAAAGATCTTTCAGGAACAAACAGCAACTCTCATTAAACCTATTGAAGAAAAAGAAATAAAAGATGTGATGTTCTAGATGCACCCGAACAAATCTCCTGGGCTTGATGGGTTCAATGGCTATTTTTTTCAAAAGACTTGGCAAGATACTGGCCTTTTGGTTAAAAAAGTAGTACTGGAATTTTTCTATAAGGATATTCTACTAAAGGAGATCAATAAAACCTATATATGTCTAATTCCTAAATCCCCTTGCCCCTCTACTTTGGATGATTTCAGGCCTATTATCTGCATCAACTTTTTATATAAGATTATCTCCAAAATTCTAGCAAATAGGCTAAAGCTGGTATTGGATTCTTTGATCTCTAACAATGATAGTGCTTTCTTATATGGTAGAAGAAGGGGTGATAATATTTCTATGGTGCAGGAGCTGATGAAAGCGTATCAAAGGAAGAATAGTCCACCGAATTGTATCATCAAAGTGGATCTTCAAAAGGCTTTTGATCATGTTAAATGGGACTTTATTATACGGACTTTAAGTCTCTTGGGGTTCCCTAAGGAATTTGTTAATTGGGTACATACATGTATAACTACTACCACCTACTCTATCCTAGTGAATGACACTCCAATAAATTCTTTTAGGAGTGCAAAGGGACTGAGAAAAGGTGACCCTATCTCTCCTTATCTCTTTGTTATTTGTATGGAGGCCCTCACTCTTTTATTTCAACAGAAAGTAGGAATCAACAAATCCTTTAAATATCATTCTAAATGTAAGAAGATATGGCTAATCAACCTATGCTTTACGAATGACTTACTGCTTTTCTCAAAAGCACATGGCAAGCCCATTGAGCTTCTAATGTCAACTCTTTCTTTATTTCAGGATCTCCCGGCTTTGGAGATAAATTTGAATAAAAGCCAGTATATCCTAACAGCAAGGGCTGACACAATGGAAAATAAAATATCTTCAATTACAGGAATGATCAAGAAGTCAGCACCATTAACCTACTTGGGCCTCCCCATTACCACCAAAAGAATTCAATTTTCAGAGTGTATGCCTTTGTTTGAAAAAATACAAAGGAGATTGGGAATGTGGCTTAATAAGGTGCTTTTATTTGGAGGGAGATTGCAGCTTATCAAATCAGTGCTGAATTTCCTACATATTTTTTAGTCCTCAAAATGTCTCTAGCAAAGGGGTTATCAAGTCTATTGAGAAAATCTTTCAAATATTCCTGTGGCATAATCTAAACTTTGTCAGCCATTTTGCTAAGGTAAAATGGAGTGAAGTTTGTAAAGTAAAAAAGATGGGGGTCTAAGATTCATTTCAATTGCCTCTTTTAATAGAGTAGCTTTGATCAAGAATCTTTGAAATATCCTACTGAAAAAGAAATCCCTTTGGATTCGACGACTGCACAACTATATTCTAAAAGGTTCCAACATTTGATCTATTCCTATTAAACCCTCCTTCTCATAGTCCTTGACCCAACTAGTGAAACTCAAACCTATTTTTGAACCATTAGTATCATGTGTGATTGGGAATAGAGAGAAAGCTTCCCTATGGTTCGACAACTGGACAGGTAGAGGAGCACTGATTAGATACCCATAGGCACTCCAACTATGGAACGAGATCCCTATCAATGCCAAGGTAAAAACTATCTTGCTAAGAGATCAATGAAACATCCCAGAGGAGCTTCAGTATCTTATCCCAAATTACCTCCCTAACCTACAAAGGGAAGACACTTTCCACTGCCTTAACCAACCTCCAAACTCTTTCAACATTGCAAGATTCAGGAAGTGGCATAACTGTACTAGTACAGGGCAGTCTTAGTACCCTATAGTGTGGCATAAGTTTCTCACGCCGAGCTCCTCTATACTTCTTCGGCTCTTAGTGCTGAACAAGCTGAGCACTATGGATAGACTATATTTTCTTCCCAACAATTCAGTTTGTGTGCTTTGTGACACAGAACCAAAAACAAGGGTGTTGGACCCCGTTTCCGAAGCCCAACATTCGGAGTCATAAAAATGTGGGTAAACTCATTTTTTCAACTTCAAGATAGATTTTGGGAAACCTTAAATTGGAATTTCAATTTGGCTTTTTCAGAACATTTGTTCCCCATTATCTTAAGTTTCTAATGATATCAAAATCATTCCATTTGGTTCAGAAATCTAAAAGTTATAGCCCAAACATTTTCGGACTATTGTTATACTAAAGTAGTACACTATACTCAACTTCCATCCAGAAATTGAAAGTCTTAGAGACCGAATTTGATTTCTTTAGAAAATTTGTGGCTCTATGTCTCTAGTTTATTTAGAGACAAGAATCATCATAATTAGAGCTCTACGGATTAAGATATCATCAAAATACTGAAGCATGTTTAGTAAAAATATCCAACTATCACTCTTCCAACCGATCCCCTCACTCTGATTCAATCAATCTTTTTCAAATTAATACCAAAACCTATAAATTTTTATGTAGAGATAGGGGAATGTGTTAGGAATCCAATGCTTCAAAAATCAGGTAATTTGAAGGTCGGAAGACAAAGTTATGGTCAAAAGAGTGAAACATGTTCAGGCTGAGGGGAAAGGACCTCCAGGTCGCGATCGTGCTACCTGGCACGCGCCTGCAATGTCACGATCGCGAGTTTCCTCTTCTCTCTTTTCTTCCTCCAACCTGTCTTGGTAAAAAGGGCATAACTTTTACTACAATTGTCAGATTAAGGTCGTTCAAAGACTGTGTTGAAGAGCACTTCTAGACCTACAACGTCCATGAAGACCTCAAAAACAAATTTTACCTCTATGAGGGTTAAAAGTTCAAACAAATGCAATTGTCCCGAAAGTCCATCCTATACAGTATCACAAACTTCTAATAATCATAACTCTCAACTCCAATATCCAAATATTTCATACTATATAGAATTGAAAAGCTAGAAAGATATCTACAATTTCTAAGAAGACAACTTTGTCTAATTCTACCTATATCAATCCAATTTTTCCTTTGAAAGCAAAACATAATTTCTACACCTATGGAAGACTTGAAATAAGAAATGTACAACTACAAGATGACTAAGCACATACACATTGGAAA
>JAOTAY010000006.1:37833987-37857309 GCA_025629805.1 Erythroxylum baracoense | reverse complement strand
AGACCGATCCAACAGTAAACGACTTCCCAATTGCCAGAAATGTAAAACGGATCAGGTGAAAAATCTCTCCTTTTGTAAAGGTTGAAGGAAGAACAAAATCTCTCTTCTCTCACTCTTGACAGCTGCTAAGATATTTTGGTTTTAATGACAAATACAAAAATTAACCCTAATGGGTTAAAAAGAAAATAAACTTTAACAAATTTATACGTTTTATCACATAGGAAGAAACTCAAACCTAACATTTACCGAACCATAGCCATTGGAGAGAGCTTCACATATGGCGATAATATATATATACATACACATATATATATGTATATAAAATGGGACCCACCTGGATTGTAGGCAAAATTCTCCCTCCAAAACCAGCCGCCCCAACACCCTTTGAAAATTTTTCAGGGAACAAAACGCCGCCGTTTGACTTCACCTCTTTTCTTGCAAAACTGCACTCTCTTTTCGTCTGTGTGTAAGAGACAACAATGGCTGTGGTGGACTCGCTCACCGACTACACTCGAACGCAGAGGATACTTCTCCTACTGGACCTAAACCCACTTCTCTACCTCCAACAACCGGACTCATACCGGACAACCGTGCTCTCCGCCGCTAAAACTCTCCTTTCTTTCCCTCAACTCTCTTCTTCTCTCTTCTCGTTTAAGCCCTTCTTCTCCTCTCTCTCTCCTCTTCTCTCCTCTGCAAAGCTTCCAGCTTTTTCACTGTCTCTTTCGTTTGACCACTCAAGTTCTACTCTTGACTCTCTTTCTCAGTTCTTCACCTCCATAGACTCTACACTCGATAGAGACTCGGTTCAACCTCTCTACCCGAAAGCTATTCATGTGGCGACGTCTATGCGGCAGATTGTTCATGACTACGCTTGGGACTCCGGGATCTGTGATTCGTTAACGGGTACGATTCTTAATGGTGGTTCTGTTGTTAGATCGAATTTGGTAGTTTTGTTCTCTCCAGTTTTGAGGGATTTGAAATGCTTGTCAGAGTTTATGGGCGTGGGTTTTAGTGATGAATGTTTAAGAGATATGAATGTGTTTACTTCGAAGCTTAGAGGGTGTTTTGAGAATGTTAGTCAGGCATTTGCTAGTAGGGATATTCATTTTACATGGGTTGACGTGAAATGCGAAATTGATTCTAATCAAGATAGGGGGGATTGTGGTCAATTTGATCCGGGATTGAGGTGTTTTGAGAGTGTACTTAGGGATTTGGGTTGGGGTTTTTGTTCAAGTGACTGTGTTGTGTTGGGTTCTGTTTTTGTTCCCTTTGGATTGATCTATCCGAAGATCGGTATCTCACCTAAATTATTTGATGTCAGTGATTGGAGTAAGAGAATTCATGCACAATTGAATCTTGAGATACAAGATGTTAGTGGCAAGCCTTTGGAATGCAAGTTCTGTGATCTTGAACTGGTTAGTTTAAAAATGTGCCCTAGAATTACCATGAATTTCACGGAATCAGAGGCAGGTAGTTGTGAAGAAAAGAAAGTGTTTTGGAATCATTTTCATGAGGGGCTGACAAAGCTTCACGTTAAGGCAGTCAAAATCTATGATAAGCCTATGAGCTTTGACGGTTTTTCATCCAATCCCTTTCTTGTTTGTGAGTCTTCAGCGAATAATAAGAATGATGGAAAAGAAAGTTGCAGTGACTTTATTGAAGATAGGGTTCTTGACATTCTAGGAGCCGAAATGGGTAAATTGGTGCCAAGAAACTCACAACCGATTTGGCAGATTCTGTTAAGTTTTCTGTATAAAGAAGGTTTCTTGGCTGTGGTTTCCCTTTCAAATGTCAATGGCTATAATCTTATGGGAATTCTAAAGCCTTTCACACATTCTTTAGCCCTCCTCTGGCTTATGGAAGATGCATTGTACCCTCATGGTATGACAAATAGATCCATTGAACAAATTTTAGGAAAATTTCTTGTAAAAAAGGATGGTGAAAGCTTCAGGAAAGAGAGTGATCTGAACCTCTGCAATGAAGTTACCGGGTCTCAGTCGAGTCCTCCATTGGCTGGTAAATGCAATGAACTAGGAGTCGAGAAAAGGAAGAGGGACAAGAGGATTTTAAATATGCTTCGGGAGCTAAAGTGGGATGCCTTCTGTGAGGCAGCCTTGGAAGGACCCCAGATAGATTTGGAGGAGGCTTACATTTCTAGGAGTTCCTACAAGTCGAAGAAAATGAAATTTCTGAAGTGCTGGATGAAACAGAGCAAGAAATCTAGCGCATGTAGGTTGACGCAGGTAAAAGGTTCTGAGCCATATCAGGAGCCATTGAAAGAAGCAGAGAATAACAGATTAAGTGAGTCCCTTCAAGAAAATGAACAGCCAATCGCTTCTTGTGCCTCTGCAGGGGAAGATTCTTTGACTGGGGCGTCTAGAATACAAGATGAAGATGCAAATGATTTTCGGCCAGAATCTGCGGAAAGTTTCTTTAGTGACCTTCCACATAAGATCCAGCAAGGACTTGAATCTGAAGAAGTTGACTTGTGTACTTTGGCCGAGCGACTTGTTAATTCAACTATCTATTGGATATACCAAAGGTGGGAAAGAGTAACCTCTTCAGAGATTCAAAAGCCTTTGGTAAAACAAGAGGCTGCTTCAGCTAACATGGTATGTCTTGAGCTAACAAAACTCTTACTTAGGGAACCTAAGGACTTGGCTGCTATGTATAGAGCTAGTAATCCCTTCTTCCAAGTATCGGCTTTTGGTTTTTCTGAGGATGCTTCAAGAAAAACGACTAGAGAGTATCCTTTTATTTGCTTTTACTCTTTCTTTTCATTTCATGTTCCATCTGTAACTTGCTTCTGCTAACCCTTTTATGTAATTACCTAATGTACAAATAGTAATAGCACTTGCCTTAACCAGAGAAAGATATGAATTACAGATTTTGTTTCGTATGGAGATATTACGGTCAGAGGTTGGAGCAAGTGTTGGGGAGTCTACGAAGCAGAAGTTTGTGAAACACATTTGCTTGCTTTTAGAGACAATCCAATGTCATCTTGAAGGAGGCTTTTTTGGTGATTGGAACCTTGATAAGTATGTGGAAAAGATCATAAAAAGCAGGTAATATATTAGCCTCCTTAACACACCAAGAAGTTGTCCATATTGGATCCATATATGATGGACATTTCTGGTGTTTGCTTTTCCACTAGTATTTTTCCAGGAACTATTGTCAAAAG
The DNA here is from genome assembly GCA_025629805.1 of Erythroxylum baracoense. Taxonomy (NCBI): domain Eukaryota; kingdom Viridiplantae; phylum Streptophyta; class Magnoliopsida; order Malpighiales; family Erythroxylaceae; genus Erythroxylum; species Erythroxylum baracoense. Next base: position 37,854,128 of record JAOTAY010000006.1, on the reverse strand, counting down.
ATTTTAATGTTGCTGCAGTTTATATGGTGATTGAACAGTTCATATCCTGAGAACATTAATTGAAATAAAAAAAATTGTAGGTACTCTGACAACCTTGAGGAGGTAGTTCATAGAATCTATTCAAAAATGGACCTCTTGTTGTTTGATGAGGAGGATGAATCTCCAAATCCTTTACTCAACAGTGAGGACAGTAATCAGTCATGGAAAGGAAAGCTGGAGGGAGATAAATTAGATGAAAGTTACAGAAATGGTGGCCAGGTTTCAGCAGAAGATGAGTCCCTTCGATTGGTTGAAAAAGATAATCAAAGCCTTACAGGACTAAACCAGGATGAACACAACCGTAAACTAGTAGAAGCTCAGGAGAGGAGACAAAGAGCTCGAAGGTTTGCATCTTTCACCAGCTGGGTACCAGATTTGCAGAGAGTTTGGGCGCCAAAACAATCAAAGGCAATGAAAGTGAAGTTTAACCCATTCCGAAAGCCAGCAAACAGGAAGGGACAAAGAGATGCAGGCTATGGCCGAGTGTGTGAGACCCCAATGACTGGAAGTACTCGTACTGACAGTGGAGGAAGCAGAAACACTAAGAAAGGCGGCCATGATTCCGTTTCCAAGGCTTTGTTTCAAGATGACTAATGGTTCAGCTACGCAGAAGTTTCTTCCCTGATGAGCAGCTTTTACGGAAGGTTCTTTGGAAAGACAAATACGAATCTAAAGGGAATAAAAAATTGCTGACGCAGCACTTGCTTGCTAAAGCCTGTTGCACAGATATAACCCGACCGTTACTAAATGTAGATATGTTTCTGAAATTTTTTGAAGGAATTGTAAATTTGTTGGAACTCATATTTTGTTTACTAAAGTTTCATATATTAATGAGCAAGATGGTCACCTGTTTCGTTTCTTTTATTTCTTGCCTTCTGTAAGTCAACATTGAAAACTTCATTAACTATTTTGACGATCAAGTTTGATTCAGTTTATCAACTCGATTATGTAAACATATGGTTTGTCAGGATTCCGCTCGAGGCCATCTTACTAGCTTAGTAGCAGGTATAGTATCATGTATCAAAGTGTTTGCCAAGTTTGAATCCACTTTCTATTGTTTCTCTTCGATACAATGAAGTTGTTATGCTTGTCGCAGTCTCAATGAATTATCTCAGATTTCTGCCGAGGGTAAAATACCGTTCTTTGATTTTTTGGAACTTTGGATAGTTTAAGCCATGGCAGTAGAGGGAACCTATTCACAAGCTAGATTAGTATGACAAGGTGATATGAACCAGAGAACTGCATTTGCTCAATAATGAAAGAAACGAAAGGGAAGTTAAATACTACTCTGATTACAAACCACACACGGATACATGTAAATGCACGAACTTAAAGAGTTTAAAGGTCATACTTCTCTATTCCTGCACAGAAGTTCCTAACTTTACACCGAAGCCAAACCAGAAACGAGAGGCAGGTATCAGGAGTAAGGATGAGCCAGTGGCTTCAAAGTGACTGTGCAGAGTGAAAATGAGACCAGTATTCCTTAACCAGCTGTCCGAACAACGAACCTTCCGTCCTCATCAACTTGCTTGGCTCATCGTATTCCACTACTTTCCCTGAAATGCAGCAAAAACTGTTTTAGTACACTTCTCTGCAATCCTTCCTCTATATGGGGAAGTTTACTGCTTTGGTTGTTTTGACTAAATATGTGGGTTCTAAACATATTTCAAACAATGTAGTTGGAGGAAGGACACTTGCCATCTTTCATGGCAAGAACCATATTGCAGTCCATAACTGTTGGAATCCTGTGTGCTACTGTTATAACTGTACAATCTGCAAATTCAGTCCTAATAGTTTTCTGCAATATCATATCAGTTGCATTGTCAATGGATGCGGTTGCTTCATCAAGCACCAATATCCTGCTTCTCCTCAAAAGTGCTCGTCCCAAGCAAAACAGTTGCCTCTGCCCCATGCTCCAGTTAGATCCATCTTCAACAACTGCATGGAAAATTTCTGGTGTTTGTGAAAACAGAAAGTAGACTGGACTGGTCATGCATCTCATGCTCAAAGTGTTCAAACCTTACCTAAGGAATCTAGACCTGCAGCTTTCTCCTGCACTGATTCTCTGAGCTGACACTTTCCAAGAACCTGCATGATGTACAAGCAAAACTCTACGTCAAGAGATGTTGTGGTAATAGAAAAGAGACATTTTACTGCTCAAATTAACAAGGATCAGAGACTTACCTCCCGTATCTCTTCATCAGTGTGTTGAGATAAGGGATCCAAATTGTATCTCACGGTTCCATTGAAAAGTGTAGGATCTTGGGGTATAATTCCAAATCGTGACCTCAGATCATGAAGTCCAATTTTAGAGATGTCAATGCCATCTACTACAATCTTCCCACCTGCCGGCTCCACCAGACGAAACAGAGCACCGATAAGAGTAGTTTTTCCACTACCTGTCCGGCCAACAATGCCAATCTTGTGACCTCCTTCTATTGTGCAGCTAATCCCTCGAAGTACTAATGGTGTGTCAGGCCTATATCTGATCTGTTTGAAACTAAAATCTCTCATTACAGACATATTTGAAAGTTGTCACTGACGTATGAAACTAGGAAAGCCAAACTCACCTGCAAATCGCAGATATCCACTTTACCAACTTCAGGCCAATTATGAGGGGGACGATTATCTTCTACTACTTCCGGAGCTTCACTTGGTATATGCATATATTGATCCAGTCTTTCAACTGAAATGATGTAATTTGCAAGAGTGCACTGGTTTTGAATGGACAAAACCAGAGACAGGTTCAATGACAGGCCATAAGATAGTACCATTCCAATGAATCCTGATGGAAAAATCACAACACTTACTATGATACATGAAATAATATAACATATCAAATTTATAGGTTCTCGGTGGCTACATACTCACCAGGGGCGAAAGTTCCAGGAGGAAGCAAGGCCATGCAGAGTGCAACCGAGGCAAGAACAGTTGCGCTGACTACTTCTAGCCTCTGAATCAACCACTCTTTGGCTGTGAAATTGAAGAAGAAAGGACCAGCATTTGTGTCAATGAGTTCTAGACTATGTGCAAAGAAACGTTCTTCCTCGTTGAATGCCCTTATTGTCATGGCTCCAGCTACTGATTCAGCCAAATGACTTGCCACCAAAGAACTGGTTGTGCCATTGATCCGCATCAACTCTTTCGCTGAGGCGTAGTAATATTTCTATGCATATTTTACGATGGCATTAGTCATACAACATAGTATGTGTTCATGTCGGAGAATAGACATTGAAGAATTTTGTAGTACATGTACCTGCAAGTGAATTGCCAGATAGACCATAGGCACTGAGACAAATAGAATTTGCCATGTAGCAACAGTTAACACTCCAAGATTGGTGTAAGCATTAAAGGTTTGCCCAACGGCAAAAATTAAGCCAAGCGGAACATCAAGATCAGCAATACTGAGATCAGCTGAGACCTAGTGATAAAAGAAATACCACAGCATACAAAGATGTTAGTTCCGTATCATCTCTTGAAGATCATTTTCTTTTTCTTGTGAAAGAGATGTTTACCCGACTAAGTATCCTCCCGATAGGCGTTGAATCATAAAACGATATCGGAGCACGAAACAGGGAGTCTTGCAGCTTGGAGAACAGAGATTTTGCTGACTGAAGTCCCAGGACAACTGTGAAGAATGATCTACATAGCAGAAACAATGTTGAGATAAACCCAATAATCAGGTAGACCACAATCATCTTCGATTTGCTCACGTGATGCTTATCCACATTAGCTGCCATCCAAGAGTTTTGTACTATCTGACCAATTAGAAAAATGAAGTGACCAAGAGCAGCCAAAGAGAAGTAGAAGTAGCCATTCTTCTGATTCAGATATTGAATGTAGGGCCTAAACCCTGTATCTCCCACTTCCCTCTCTTCTTTCTTGATCAATTGATCACCTTTCGATCCGTTAAGTTGTTCTACCTCGTAGGAGGTCCTGTTAAACGCATTTGTAGAGGATCCATTACTCTGTGGATCAGCAGCATCGTTGTGCCTGTCAGAACCTGCTGTTTCTTTGTGAGCATTGACAAGTTCCTGAAACTCTGGACTTTTTTCCAGTAGCTGATGGTATGGAGCTGCTCCTAATACTTTTCCTTCTGACATCAACTGTCAGAAAGATCAACTTGTATCAGAAAACAAATGATAGATCATAAAAATCACAAAATTGTAACTAAAACTCGATAAGCCATGGAAAGATTAGAGATTCTGGGAGCCAAATATACGTATTTTGGAACACTACTAACCAAAACGGAGTCAAATGCAGGAAGGAAATCAACTTGATGTGTCACCAGCAGGACTGCTTTGCTTGAAAGTGCTCCCGTGACATATTCCTGCCAATATTTCCATTTGACAATAAGTAGGGAGACCAAGCAGTAACAGATTTAATAGAGTAACGCGGCATTAGCATTACTTTAAATAGGGTTGTGGCAGTTTCTGCATCCACAGCACTAAATGGATCATCCAGCAGATATATATCAGCATCCTGATAAAGCGCTCTAGCAAGTTGAACACGTTGTTTTTGACCTCCGCTCAGGTTGATTCCTCGTTCTCCTATTATAGTCTGATCTCCATGAGGTAGAAGCTCAAGGTCCTTTGTTAAAGAGCATCTCGCAAGTGTATCTTCATACCGTTGGGTATCCATTGGTGAGCCAAATAGTATATTTTCCTGTATTGTTCCACTCTGGATCCAAGCTGTTTGAGAAACATAGCCAACCCTCCCCGAAACCTGAACCTGTAAATTGCAACAATACAGATTGTGAACTTACCTCATTTCAGGCACTTATCTTTACATTAAAATACAAAATTCTAAAGGTTTATCTGTGTGGAAAACGAAATTTGCTTGTGAACTTACTACTCCTGAGGTGCTTGGAACTTCTCCAAGAATTGCAGCTAAAAGTGTTGATTTTCCCGAGCCAACTTCTCCACACACAGCCACTTTTTGACCAAGTTTCACCTCTAAATTCAAATTCCTGAGAGTAGACTTTGATGAATTCTCTTCCCACGAAAAGTTGGCTGACTTGATAAGAATGGCATGACTGACATCTCCATCTTTCTGGTTTTGGCAGACATTAGAGTTCTGCAACTCAGGCGCTTCGAGAAACTTATGAATACGTGCAAAGGCCACCTTTGCTTGAATTATTGATCCAATAACATCAGGAATGTATCTGATTGAATCTTGAACAATGCGTAAAGTTGCGACGAAAGTGAAAACATTATTAGCATGTAAAGGGATTTTGAGGAAATAACAAGCTCCAAAGGTTGCAGCAGAGACAGAAACAGGAGAAGACCAGTAGAGGAAGTTATTGAATGCTTTGGTTAATTGCACAGCAGACAACCATCTATACTCCAACTTCCTTAAGTTTTCTATGACATTCTTGAAATGGGTTTCCCAAGCATACAATTTCAACACTTTCATGTTCACCAAAGCCTCAGTGCTAGCCTTCAACCTCTCATCCTGAGCCACCATGAGTTTACTCTGAAACTTATGTTGTAACTTTGCAAATGGACTGTTGCTTAACAAAGTAATCAGTATAGTTGCTAAGGCTGCAAATGTTGCAAGTCCCACCGCATGGAAGAGAATTGCAAGTGATAAGCAAAGCTGGAGGCTTGTAGTCCACGTCTGATGAAACCAGAACGGGAACTCGCCGATTCTGTAAGCATCAACCGTAACGTAGTTCATAATTTTACCACCAGAATGCATCAACCTACCTGCATGAGATAACCTTAGTTGCTTCTTATAGATTGCAGCTATGAGCAAAGACCTGACCTTCAAACCAATAAGCCTGCATCTAAAATACCACTGTCTTTGAGCCACAGACTCTATGTTTTTGGCTACGAAAAGGGTGAAGGCCAACAAGAACCCTTCATGTTTGAAACGACCTTTTCCTTGTGCCACCAGAATGAATGCATTCAGAAGTAGAGGACCAGCTGATAGAGTAACTATCTTCACAAAAGCGAAGAGCCCAGAAATAAGAATCTCCTTCCAATGACACAATATAATAGCCCTTAGCAATGATGGTTTTGATGATGATTCAGCTTGTTTTTGTTCGTTGAATTGCTGCAGGAACTGGAAATAACACGTTTCTGCTCGATCCATCTGTCGCAACTTGGGTATATCTTGATCCTTAAGAGTTTGCTGGTTGCCCTTTTGCATCAGAGGATTCATCCACCAAAATGCCATTCTACTCAACAATCCTGCTTTTGAAAATGGAGTCACTTGATCAACTGACTCCATTACAGGATTTAAAGAAGCTTCATGTCTGCTTTCTCCTCCATCACCTTGTTTATGTTTGTACTTCTTAAAACCACACAAGAGCAACAAGATTGCTCCTGCAAGTGACAAAATGTCTACAACAATCTTACCAGACACTCCTGCTAAGATAGCGGAAATTATAGATAATGCACTGACGAACAACGCAAGCAGGAATGAGAGAATGGAAAACAGTCGCAATGGCATTCTTGAAAGATGCTTCCCTCCAAGACTTACTGTTAAAGAAACACAAGACCAAGTAAATCCCTGAAACAACAGTAATAACCAGTTTCTGATAGGTGAGGCACTGTGACTTTTCCTCAACTTATCTTCTAAGCTCCATATGGCCAAGCACAGATATGCCAATGCAAGGCAGCCATTAAAGATGACAGAAGCAACTTGTAGTTTTGAGAAACCCCGAAACTGAACCGAAATTCTATGGTTTCTCGACCATGATTTGTGAATCCAAGTGAGCAAGACCAAGGTTATAAGAAAAAGATCAATTAAAATGATGGAGGCCTGATTAACACACGACGTAGGTTGTCGTAATAACAGAAAACTAAATCCTGAAAGCTTTCCACCACCACCTGAACTGCCATCTTCCCCGCAAAACGTAGCCCACAACCCTCCCATGTTCTTGCTTGTTCTCAAATCCACAAGGAAAAACAACAAGTTCAGTAAATGTACAAAACTCTTGCAAATTCCTGATGTTTCATGAGCACTCAGAAAACAAGAAAAAGTCAAGACAATTCATCAACTCATCCAGGACAGCAAATCTAGACAATTTTTATGCTTGTTAAAGGAAAATCTGCATATGAGAAAAGCAAATAAATAGTTGCAACGTGCGAGGATTGATAGTATAAACAATAGGCTCCCACATCACGAAGACCGTAAGTAACTAATGCAAAAAATAAACGTGTAAGTAACATCAACCACCTGAAAATTTTTCAAGGAACGTGCCAGTGATTAAAATATTTTTATAAAAGTTTGTTTTCCGCATACACTCTCCTTGAAAATATTTTTCCTACGAATTCATTCACTAAATCTCGAAAGCATAAAACACATTGGTTGCTTCTTTCACAAGAGAGGACATCCAAATTGTATAAACAACACAACCTTATACTTATTTGAACGACCTATTCTGGAACAGTTTAGGAAAGTATTGCTAAAAAGTAATATAATGCATCAGTTTCTAAAACATTGTCTTTAATAATATTGAAAAGCAAAGATAATAATAATTTGTTGTTGAATATAAAAAAAGACAACAATATAAAAAAAAAAGGTTTCAATAAATTCTTATATATGCAACATCTGAATATTATTTACTACTGTCATATATTTATTTATATGGGAATACTTGCAGATTGACAAGTGAATGTGAATTAGCAGCATATTAGCTTCCATGTCTAAGAAGAGGTTGATTTTCTTCTAAGTTATGGTTTCTTACTTGTTGTGGGTGATGTCAATGGGAACAAGTTTCGAGAATACTGAAGAATGTGATCCCACGGGGCTTGGTGATGTGCAAGGTCTGAAATTGATTAATGCAGGTTTGATGATCTCGAGCTTGGGCCTTATGTACTGCCTCCTTTCATGGAGTTTTGATGTCGATCTCCTTACGCCTGAAACCTTTGGAGCTGGAGGAGCACCCTCTGAAGGGCCTGTCAATCCTGCACAATCTCTCTGAAAGCATTTGTATCTGTTTGGATGGAAGTAGTTAAAGGTTTACAAGTTCCTGTGCTTTGGCTTACAGGTTTCTCCACGTCCTTAACCTGTTCGAAGAATTGCGCCAATGTTTTCAGTAAGTTAAAAGAATTACACATACGATTAACATAATTGCATTCTACATGTCCTGCTGGTTCTATCTTCATCATATTTAAACTCCCGAATCAACTATAAGACAAAGGTAGGATTCTGTTCATGGCGTGCATTATGGTAAAGTTGTTATCTAGTTGATAAACATAGCTATCAGAAGCTTAAAGATAGCCAAAATCTTGACTCCTGAACTGAGAAAATACTTGAGAACACATTCTTTATATGCTTCAAATCACTGTTTCTTGCATGATTTTGCATTCTGTCAAAAACCCCTTTGTGGTGGGGGTGCGTGGGTAGAGAAAGTTAGTTAGGCGTATCTGATCATATCTGGAACCTGATGATCTAAGAACCCTTTGGAGTGGAACCTCATGGCTGCTTTTTTCTCATAATGGGGTAGGTCTTTTTCTCCACTTCTTTTGGATATGGAGCTAAATACAATAAACGGTTTCTGTAACAGACGTACCTACCATCATCATTTTGTTACCTACCAACCTGGAAAAGTTGGTAATTCTCGAGGGTCATGGCATTTTATTGCAGATAAACAAGAAGAGGGGCTAATAAGCTTAGGAAACCTCAAGAAGTTCACCTTAAGAGGTTGAAATTACTTGATTTTGATTCCTATTCCCTAATGTTTAATTATGAACTTTTTGGTTCTAGGCCTAAGCGACTTTGCGATGACTCTGGTTGTTTATGGTTGTCTTATGCTGTGTGTTCTTGGAAGTTAATGACAGAGTGAAAAACCTAAATTCCGTGGAAGTCTATTTGAAAGCTTCCATTGGAGAACTTATATTAGTTTTCAAAAACTTCCCTACTATTTCTTGAGTGTAGGGAACAAAAGCAAAAAGAGCCTCGATCTTGTGACGATGCTTGTCACTTTTCCGACAAAGAAGCAACTCTAAATATGGGAACTAAGGCCAACTTATACGTGACGACTATGGAAGGTATGAGAAAATAATTCTACCATGATGACTACAAGATCAAAATTCTGGTCAAAGAAGATTGAAGAGAAAGTGTCCTTAATTAAAAAAAAAAAAGATTTCATCTACTAAATAAAAAATATTTAAAAAGTTATTTTATCTGTATTGGTAAATAATAAAAATATGTATTTTAAAAAATGAAAATTTATAATACAGGACTATTAATTATTAATTATATAATTAATTTCTTAAAATCTATATTTTTAATATTTTATATTATTAATAATATGGTCAAATAAATTAGTTTTTGAATAATTCTAATAAACTTGTAAGAGTTTGTTTTAGTTATGAGAAAAGAATTTTGCCATGAATTTTGGTTTAATTCATGATTTTTATTTTTTTCATAACTTATCAAAATCATAAAATTCGAGTTTTAATGTCTTTTAAAATTGCAAACTTAAAAATTTTAAATAACTATTTATGAAATAATGTAAATTTTCGAATATTTAATTTAAAATAATATTGATTTAAACAGTTACTATATATTAATAAATAAATATTAATTTAGAATAAACTTTATAAATTTTATATTCATTTAATAACTTATTAGTAATCATATGTATTAATTAATAAATTTAATATATTATAAAAGATTAAAATAAAATTACTTTCTTAATTAATTAATTAATTAATTCATATATTTATTCTAATTTCTATTTAATGCTTAATTATTATCAACAATAAAATGTAAACAAATTCAAATTAACTACCAAAAAAATTTTTATTCAACAAAAGTATAAAAAATATTAAAAATTACAATAAAAATACAAAAGTGAAGTCAAATAATCCGTCACAAAAAATTATAACTTACCGTAATCATTGATGAGAGAAGTTCTTAAGACTTTGTTTAGTTGGGAGTTTATTAATTGAATGAAATGTAATGTAATATTATTCTATCATTTGGGACGTGGGTTTATAATAAAATGGTATGGAATGAGATAGAAGAAGAGGGTTTCATATCACATCCCATTCTATCCTAAACAGTAAAAATAAAAAACATCCGATTTGGAAGGTTTAGAATGGAATGTAAAATAATAAATAATTTTACACTATATTATATTATAAACCCTTCATCTAAAAAACATTCACTACATTACATTATGAACCCTTTCATTCCTCCCAAACAATAATTTTCTAATATTACACCCACTTATATTTCATTCCATTATAAATCATTCTATTTTATTCTATTCTATTAAAAACCTTATGTGTAATCAAACATATCACATGCACTAAAGCTAAATGGTTTTATTACCAGTAAAGCGGAGTGCAGTTAAGAACTTGCTCAGAAGCAGAAGCATAAAGAATAGCTAACCAGGTGAAGACGTACGATGAACCAGACAGAGAAAGCTTATATATGAAGCATTTGTTCAAGAAGATGACCAAAATCCTATTAGAGAAGCATTAAGGCTACAATCGATATTGTAGATCAGAATGATCAAGACTTTCATTGTTATCTAAAAGGCTTGTTTGCCAAAAGACTACTCTAAACCTTAAAATCAATTCTTAACTTCAAATACAAGATCAACCATCAAACCATCTACTCTAAACCTTGAACCAACTCTAAATCTTAATTCTTAATTCTTAAAACAATAAAATCCATCCTCAACCCTCTACTTTAAACCTCAAAACCAACCTAAATCTTAAATCCTAAACTCTAAAGTCTCATAAATCAACCTCGAACCCTCTACTTTAAACTTTAAAATCAACCCTAAATCCTATTGCCTAAACTATAAACACTAAATCACTAAATTCAACTCTCAATCCTCTAATCTAGACCTTAAAACCAACCCTCTATATATAATTGCTATGCTAGCGGAAAATGATATCGTACTTGCTTCTAACCAGATTCTTTGAATACCAAATTCGGTCCTAAATTTTAGAATACCAAATCCGTTGCTCTAACGTTATACAGTTTTCACATGCTATTGGAATAACTGGTATCTGGGAACGCATGTGTTTTGCATAGGTGTTACTTGTTAGTCAGGTAAAACCGGACAAGATAACAGTCAAGGGAGATTTTAAAAAAAGTAAATCAAATGAGAAATTAGCAGTTTTACTTGGTGTATACGTAAGTAGTTCCAATGAAGCGATGGTTATTAATTAGAGACAAGACACTGAAAAAGTTTATGAACATGATCAGCAGATCATCAAAGATTGTATAATAGGGCATGCTCAAATGCCAATCAACGAGTAAAGAACACTAAAATTATACTTCTATGGGTACGTAATAACACTAAAACCAAGTAAAAAGCTTAACAACTTTTGCTCGCTGAAGAGAAATGTATATATAATTCTAGCAAAGAAAACGAAATGCTTGATATTATAGTGATACAAAAAGACATATTTAAAAATTGAAATTTTATCACATATCGTTGAAAAAGAACTTAGAATTTTTGAAAATTGAATACATAATTTCATAGCATACTATGAAAAAAGTAAAAAATCTTATAATTTTTCAAAAACGAATATAGAAATACATGACTTACAGAATCTTTGATGTGTGATCATCGATCAGAAGTTCATGACGATAGCTACGTTGGTTTCATGTTGTCCGAAGAACTTCAAGTAAGAATTTACTTGGAAGCAGAAACCTGAAGAATAGCTAACAAGCACGCAAAAGGTAATGAGCAAGAGCATACAAGAGATGCTTTAACGACAAATAATAATTGACCTTAGTGAGAAGGCAGCTTATCATAAGCTGTCAAGGACGAGTACTTACGGGGTTGAATTGATAAGCTTTCGGTTTGGTTCTTACTTGAATGATCACAATTATAATGAGATTGCTACATCATCCTGAAAACCCTTCCAATTCAATAATTTATACCGAGTTACCGACACTGACAATTTGAATTTGAAAACCCTTCAAATTCAAGATTGATATACCATCTTGAATAATGAAAGAACCGACTGACTGTATCTTAACGAATCAGTTCTTAATTTCTTTATTCCTGAATTTGAACGTGACAAACTTATATTTGAAATTTGCTTGTCCTTTTGTCATTAAAAAAAAAATGATTTAGAGTATCTGAATTTATATTTATTTGTTCCTCCATATCCTCGAAGATCTCACATTGCTACTAATTTACATTTGTCTGTTCGTTTTATACAATACTTATTCTGATCGTGACAAAGAACACTTTCTTTTCATTTGCCAGATTCTATTCTCATATCATCTCAAGTCTTCCTTTTTTTTTTCCCCCTTAAACTTCTATGCCTTTTATTTTCATTTCCCAAGTTCTTGGAAGCAAAACATTCATTTCAATCTCCTTTGTCCCGTCCCTTGAACTGTTCAAAAAACATGAAGAAACATTGTAGGAACTTACCACTGTTGACTATGTTCTTACATAGTCAGGTCCCCAAAAAGATACCAAAAAAGGTCGAAAGTTATTTGTTAATGGCCACATATTATAAACGCACCTCTCTCGAATCGTAAGTGTCAATCCGACAAGAAAACCAATTTTCATGACCAGCCAATTTATTTTAGTAGAATTAATGGTCCACTGAAGTTATAAAAGAAAAGAAGATAAAAGTGAGTGGTAAATCCTAAATTCTTGGAAATTTACTTACATAAATATTTGAAGAATTACATTCAATTAATATTTTTTTTATTTTTTTCTTTCTCGTGTGGTCATTTGGAAATAACATTTTTAATAATTAAAAATAAGACTGTGTATGTATTACTACACTCCTTAGATTTTACGTATCAGTAAAATTTTTACATAGTATTGTTGTTGTTGTTTTGGTAATTTTTTTTTATAGAATTTAGATTACGGAAGCTCTTGGTGTGTATACACAACCACAAATTGAAAGTTATTTATTATAAAAATAATTTAATAAAAGATTGATTTTAAACAATATTGTTTAAAAATTAAAAGAATTGTTTTTTGATGATAAAATACATGTATACTTTTTGACATAATATTAAAAATAACAAACTAGTTTGAACTCGATTCCAAATCAACGAATTAAAATACAAGTTTGATCGAATTTCAGAAAATTACTTCATGTCCCTTGTATCAATCGATTTATGGTGTTTCATCTCGTACCCAAAAGAGCTATGTATAATATATAAGCTATGGTGTAGTGAAACAATTTGAATTTCCAACTTAATATGGAAAATGATTGTTTATGAGGAAAGTCGTATAACTCTATAATCTTTTTTTATTATGGAAAAATATGTTTTCTGGAAAAAAAAAAACTACATCTCGTGCTTTTTTAATATATAGTTTATCACTTTGATGGATCTGAAGTTTCCTTAAAGATCCTAATAGATATTGCAATTGATTTTTTTTTCATTTTAAATTTTTTAAAAATATATTTTAAATAATAATGAAATACATGTGATAATAATAATATACTCAAATCAATTAACTTGACTCAAATAAATAATTTATAAAAATTACTTCAATCATATAATAAAGGGTTAATTATCAAAAAAAGTTCAATTTTTTGTCAGTTTTTTAATTATAGCCCGAGCTTTAAAAAATAACAATAAAATACTTAAACTTTTAATTTTTTTCAATTCTAGCCTGCACTTAAAAAAATAGCAATAGAGTGCTCAAATTTTTAATTCTAACCCGACGTTAATATTTTCGTTAAGTTTGTTGATGTGGCATACCACGTGTTTCAGAAATCTTGACTATTAACATAAGTCACCCAAATTTAACTCAACAAATAAAAATTAATAAAATGGTGTCGTTTAATCATATAATCAAAATAACATCATTATTAAAAATAACCTAAATCAGATTACACAATTCAGACGAACTTATGCTTTGATTTTAACTTTTTTCGTCGTTTTCAGTTTGTTCTCTTGATATACTTATATGGGTACGTAATAACACTAAAACCAGATATACTTATATGGGTACGTAATAACACTAAAACCAAGTAAAAAGCTCAACAACTTTTGCTCGCTGAAGGGGAATGTATATATGAATTTTGGAAACACAAGACCGAGACTCCCAGTCAAAAACATTTAATGCGAAAACGTAGGCTTGTTGAGTAAAACTTCAGTAATGAAACCGGCCTATACCAACTCAGTAAATCCTCTGAAGGAAGTAACATATAGTTATGATTAATTCAATACCCTATTACGTATATATAATGCTAGCAAAGAAAACGAAATTAATGCTTGATATTATATTGGTACAAAAAGACATTTAAAAATTGAGATTTTATCACATATCGTGGAAAAAGAACTTATAATTTTTGAAAATTGAATACATAATTTCATAGCATACTATGAAAAAAGTAAAAAATCTTATAATTTTTCAAAAACGAATATCGAAATACATGACTTACAGAATCTTTGATGTGTGATCATCGATCAGAACTTCATGACGATAGCTACGTTGGTTTCATGCTGTCCGAAGAGAACTTCGAATTTACTCGGAGGCAGAAACCTGAAGAATAGCTAACAAGCTCGCGGATGCTTTAACGACAAATAATAATTGACCTTAGTGGGAAGGCAGCTTATCATAAGCTGTTTAAGGAAGAGTACGTACGGGTTTGAATTTATAAGCTTTCGGTTTGGTTCTTACTTGAATGATCACAATCATAATGAGATTGATATATCATTTTGAAAACCCTTCAAATTCAATAATTTATACCGACACTGACAATTTGCGAGGTTCTATCTGTACGAAATCCAATCCTTAACTTTTGGAATTACTCGAATCTTACACACTTTTTTCCATCCAGGTGGTACCTGAGGAAGTATGTAGTAAAACATAAGTATTAAAACATATGAAGTACCAGCCGTACGTGGCATATGCACGCAGCATGCAAAAGTACATTGAAAAGTTTCTGAACATGGTCAAACATAGGATGCCACGGTCTCTATTGCAAATTTTCCTCAGAAAAGGCAACAAGCTCCGGATTGGTAGTTAACCGAAGGACTAAAAAATGTTTTTTTAATATATAAAAGTTAAATCATAGAGATTAGATAAACATAAAGCTAAGCTAATTAGATCATTTTTATTTAAATTTATTCATATCATTTAATTGTCACGCAATTTTTTATGTTTTATTTATTTATTATCTATTTTTATTTAAGATACAATATTAAAATGTTTAAGTTACAATATGTTTTAATGAAAAATTAATTGAATATGAAATAACATATTGTATGATACTAAATAATAATTTTAAACTATAAAAAATATATAACAACGTAGAATTTTATACAATTAACCTTAAAATATAAAATATTTTAAAGACTAATTGAAATCATAACGAATTCTCTTAAGGTTACTCTTTCTCTTACATTCTTTTTCCTTGCTAAACAACGAACTAAGCTTGTGTCATACATCTTTTTTTTCCTTTCTAAAAATAATTTATTAAAACAATATATTCCTTTCTCACCCCTCTCGTTCTGTTCTTCCCCAAATCACTCATCCCCCACATAGATACAAAGAATAGTCCACAACATACGTGTATACACACATACACACATACATGCATCCCCTATAAATTCTTCCCCATAAGGATACAAAACATATTGCCCATGCATTATCCTCGATCCTTCCCCACAAAGTTACAAAATTTGGTTGCTTTTGATGTTTCTTCCCCTGATCATTACTCCCCGTAAATCCCTGTTAAATCCTTCCCCAGGTAACAGATGCTTTTCATGATCATTTGGGTAGGCTCAGTAAGTTTCCTTGTCAATTTCTCGAAAGTTTTATCGTAAAATGATGTAGCTTAAATAAGTTCCCCAATTTTTTAAATTTGTTTAGTTTATGATGCATGCCTTGACCTGTCTATCAACCGATAAAAATTGTCTTGGATGTATTATTTTCTTTCTGTGGGTGACATTATTGTCAATTGCTGAAATTACGCACATATTGAAAAAATTTTTGGACGGAAGTATGAGATTTCAGTTATAAATAGAAGGCCTCGTTTGAGACATCTGCACACCATTTTTCTTTTTTTCAAAATTATTTCTCGCATATTTTTTTGGAAATTTTCTGATTAAAAGGTTTCTTGTGCCAGCCTTTTGTAATTATTATACGTTCTTTATATATTAGTGAATTTGACTCACCCTCCGGTCGTAGATATAAATCACATTGACTGAACTACGTAAATTTTTATATCATGTCCTATTTATTTTGTCTTTTCTTTATTTTTCATTATTAAGATTCGGGCTATTAACTTCAACCGGTATTCAATCTGAGGGCATTTTTCTTAATAGTTTGATTTAAGTTCTTTTTGAGAAATTGAAGTATTTTAATTAATTAGGATATCGTCCTTCGTCCATATCATGATGGGAGAACATAGAAACGAAGTACATTATAAAATTGTCATACACTTAAAAATCGTGATAGGCTTAGATAAATAGGTTCAAACCTATTAGCTATACCATATATTATTGTTGAGGGAGAATCAAGAAAGTGTTTCAGCGTTCACATTGGAACTCTAGTAGCATATTTCGAGCTAAATAGGCATGTAGATGCGGTCCATATTATATAATAGATATTTTAATTGTACTTAGTTTAATCTAAAATTAAAAACTAAGTTCAAATTAGATTTAAATTTGATTCAGAACTTTAAATTTTGTATTTAAAAAAATTAGGACAGAATCTAGACTTTATAAGCTTTAAAAAAGTTTTTTTAAAAATGAGACTCCGAAAGTTAAAGAGAGTAGTATAGTGAATGATATTGCTCTCTATAATTCTATAGAAAAATCTTAAATTTAAATATTTGCTTAGTTGGAATGATGTTTGTATAAGAGAGATTTGATTATATTTTATAATTAAATTTAAAAAATAAAAGAAAAAGGTAATAATTTTGATAATGTCAGAAAATATATAAATTTCTATCGACAAAATTTAATCTGATATAAAAAAATTTGGTGAAGTATGATTTAATAAGATTTATATTCAAATTAAATTAAAAAATGAACTCAAAATGAATTTAATGTCTAAAAGTCTTTATCTCAAAACTTATATATATATAATTAAATTTTAATTATTTTATCTTTTTTATAATGTCATGTGGTTTTAATATAAAAATATAAATTTTGCATTTTTAGTAGATCAAATTGAAATTATAATATAGGAAACTGCAAGTAAATTCGGATTGAACTCAAATTTACATATTCAAATTTGATTTAATTTAAGTTTAGACTTGAGTTTACAAAATTTTTTTAGAATTAAAATTAACTTCTTAAAAAATCATATTGAAAAAAACTCGTTATCGTTCTTATTTTTTATTAAAATTTAAACAGGAAGTATTATTGAAGTATATCCAATAATAATTCTTATTTAACTTAGGAATCCCAAATGTTTTTTTTAAGTTTAAAAATAATTAATAAACAATAGCAAAGCTATGTCCACGTTACAATGAGTTCACCATAAGAAGAATAACAACTAACGTACCATCTTAAAACAAATCAAAATGTAAGGAAATAATTTAATAGAAGGCATTACATATTCCATCTAGTTTTTGTGTTAATGGATAATGCAAGATGATTAGAATTAGCTATCATAATGGCTCAAATCAAATTGACAATTTCATCAGCTAAAAGGTACTTATGAACCTCTTCATTTCTGTAAATTCTCATGTTTTTTTTCCTTCCATATAGAATAGATAGAAGTTGTAAGGGCGAATTTGTACAAGGGAGCATCATTTTACCTTAGCTGGATAGTACGAATGATCCAATTGAACGATGAGTAATTTGAGAAAGCATCAGGCAGCAAATGTAAAATTTTGCTTTAAACTGCCTTAGAGTAACTGCATTGAAAGAATAAATGCTCTCTATTTTCTTCCCACTCCTTACAAAGAATACAAATAGGGTCGTAAATTCCAAAACACCTATCTTTTGTGCAAAGCTTATTCTTAATGGCTAGCCAAGTGAAAATTGGGGCTTTGTAATTGAAAGAATGTTTCTAGAGAAAACTGAACCAAGGGACATTCCTCTCACCTTCCTGCAAAGCTTTGTAGCAAGATTTGTTGGTAAAATTACTTGATGCATATGGGATTCATGTGACAAAATCCTACCTGCTAATATCATTAATATGAGAAAGCAATGGCTCTAATAAGTTGAAACCTCTGAAGTTGCCTATCCATTACGCTTGATGCAGTAAGGAAGACAGTTTAGAATTAATAGGAATCCTATTCAGTAGCCTGGATAGTTCAATTATTTGGATGAGAGGGCTTTGAACAGTCCAATTATCAAACCATACCTAATTATTGTCTCCACTGCCTAGCATATGTTTAATCAAAGGAAAAATCACATGTCTAAATTTCAACATTTGTAAAAAGAACCAAGAGTACTCCCTTGAGCTTGAAAGTTGTCAAAAGCTTACATTATAGAGATATGTTTCATATAGCCATTTCACCCATATAGCTTGTTTATCAACAAATAGTCTCCAGATCCTTTTACACATAAGCACTTTTTGCATAAGATATATTGGGGTAATCCCCAAACCCCCTTGCCTTTTAGGGATGGTCACTTCACTCCACTTGACTTTTGCTTTCTTGTAGTATTCTAAATTTTCAATCCTTAAGAAATCTTTCATGATTTCATCTATCTACTTAATGAATTTTTTGGGTAGGATGACATGTGACATCCAATGGACATAAATATTTCCCAACATAGAAGTGATTAAAGTAACCCTTGCAGCAAGTGATAGGAATCTGTTGTGCCAGGCATTATTTTGAACTTTGTACCTTTCAATGAGAGAAAGATAATCAGAGTATTTGGACTTGGCATACGAGATAGGAACTCCCAGGTACTTCATAGGAAGATTATGAAGTTGAAGATCAGTAATTCTAGAGAGTTCTATCGAGTGGATATCCGATCTTGATAGTAGGATCAAGTCATCAGCAGACATCAAATGGGCAAGCTTGGAAGCTTTACATTTGCTATGGTATTGAAACATTCCATTCTGTCCAGCTCCTCTACTGATTTTCACCCTCAGACCACTATCTGCTGCCTCCATCTCAGTCTTTCTCGGAAGGCCTTCTTAGGCTAGGAGAATGGAAAATGAGGGAGACCCACCTCCCTCAAACTTGTCCTCCGTGAATTTTCTTGCTCTCCCTTCCTCTTATTATGAAACGACACCTTCTCCAAACTCAAAGGCTATGGTTGGAGCTTGGAAAATTTGTCCCCAGATCTAGTGTAATATAGGCACTCTAAAATA
Organism: Erythroxylum baracoense; assembly: GCA_025629805.1. NCBI lineage: Eukaryota > Viridiplantae > Streptophyta > Magnoliopsida > Malpighiales > Erythroxylaceae > Erythroxylum > Erythroxylum baracoense. Next base: position 37,834,903 of record JAOTAY010000006.1, on the reverse strand, counting down.
TTTTCAGGATGTGATGAAGGAAGGTGTTTTAATGCCCCTAATAGAGCTTCTCCAATTCGGAGCCAACGCTTAGGCAATGACGTTGGTAGGGATTTTTTGGAAGAAATGGTTAGCATTTTCGATGCTACAAGCATGGGAAATGGCGAGGTAAGGGAAGAAAGGGCTTGAGAAGTTGATGCTCCGTGATAATGACTCGTTCCTGTTTAAGTTTAACTTCGAGGGAAGCATTATTAGAATAGGGGTCATAGCATGTGAATGGCCAGCCACTGTTCCTCCAATGTTAGCAGCCAGGAGTTGAGTTGTACTTAGGTAACTTTGAAATTATACATCTTTGGGTTCATTTCCATGATGTGCCACTTAAGTTCTAGATGGTTAATGGATTGAGTTACCTAGCTAGTATTATAGGCAAACCCATTAGTATGGATACTTAGACAACTCATAAGGAGAGGGTGTGTTTTGCAAAGATCTGTATTGAAGTGAGGAGGGACTCTTCTCTCCCTGAGCAACTACTTATACTGAAATTAGGAGAGAATGAAGAGTTGATTAAGTATACGGTGAAGATCTCGTACACTTGGAAGCCAAATATTACTGGAAAAATCTAGAAACTGACTGGAAATATATTCAAAGCTGGTATCCATAAGGAGTTAATGGGGACTGTTGTTTGTGAGAAAACTATAGATGAAACAATGGAGAATTTGGAGCGTTTGGAAATCCATATTCAGTTGGAGAAAAACAGAGGTTGGGTGGTATGGAATTGAAGTAGTCAATAAGTTTACAAGAGCAACCTATAGAGAACCTCTCTACTCCTCCTGGAAAATATCAGGTTGATATGGACAATGACTGTAACATCCCGGTCCCACCTAACGGGTCGGATCAGGGAAACGGGTCTATGAGAAGACCAATGAGAGAAGTAAGG
>JAOTAY010000006.1:37758485-37774635 GCA_025629805.1 Erythroxylum baracoense | reverse complement strand
TAATAAAAATTTTGTTAAATTCTAAAATTGTAATAAATAATTGATTTATCTATCAAAAATCCAAGATGAATATAAATAACAATATATACCAATAGTTATTTTGTATATATTTAATCAATCATAGGAGATATGTTATTCTTTTAAAAAGGAAGAAAATAGCATGCACTTGAGTATGTATCTTGACAAAATATTGTAGATGTATTAGATATTATAATTTAGATTACACTACATTGAAAATATAGTAATTATATTTTAATTAATATAATCATAATTTCATAAATTTTATTATAATATTCATATCTTTATAACTTTTTTTAAAGTCATGTCTTCATAAGTTATTTTACACATAAACAACTAATATTAAATAGCTAATTTTACCTAACATTTCTAACAAATAGTTAATGCAATTCACTGATAAATTAGATAATAGTTAAATAATAAATTAGATAATAGTTAAATGCAATCAGCTGATTGCCAAATGACCAGTAATGACTAGAAGCATTATTTTCCATCTTTTAAACGCTTTTTTATGTTTAGTCGTTGATAATGATAGTACTTAACAACGTTTTCAACTTAAGTTACTGGCCAAATCACCTGTAATTGAACAAATTAAATTAGTGGCTGCTATTTAATAAAGAGAACATTGCGTGCCAAATAGAGGGGAAAGAAGTCGTCGTCGTTTCCTTCCAGTCTCTGCTCCTTCATTTCGTTGAAAAAAGAATAAATAAATAATTTACATAAAGTATGTTGTTCTTATTGCACATGCCATGTCCAAATTAAGTTGACCATTTAACCCAGAGTCAGTGTCTGGCAATGACTTGAACAGAACTTACAGGAAGCAAAACTTAAACTCCCAAAACAAACATATCCTTGATTACTTATATATGTTACTGTAACCCATACGTATATTGCAGCAATCCCACCCCAGTTGGTAAGGAGAGTAGTAATGAACAAATGCCACCGTCAGGAAGACTTTTTGGCACTCTTTTAAACAGCTTTCCTCTATCATTAACTCTTTTTCTTGGTTGGTTTTGACAGGTTTTCAATTCCATTATTCACCTAGCTCTCTCAATCACTAGGTCTTTTGTATTCCCTGGAACACCACACCCCACCACACTAATACGCTGGATTTTATATAGCTCCACTTTATTACCTTGCAACCTGGCTGTTTTAAGATTCGTTAGCTTTACCTGAAACGACAACCAAATTGGTTCTTCCATAAGCAAACTGTAATTGTTTCAAAAATAGAACGAAAATAGTCCTTTATAGATAACAAATGGGAACTCTATTTCTGACCATACTGAGATTAAGGCCTTTTTCCCATCTCGTTTTTGGTAAAGCCAGAGAAAAATCTCCTACTCTCTAGTTCCATTCCAATATTATCATAAAAACCATAAACTTTACTTCCACTGATGACTTGGCCCAACCTTTCTCTGAATAAGATATCAAAAGTCCCTTTTTAACTTTTAACTCTTTTAAAGCCCCGAATCTTTTATCGGTTTAATACCCATTTTTCCAAAGTAGCCTGGATTGTCATTGATGTTGACCTGATCGACATGCTCACAGCCATTAGAGGTTTCTTTAATCTTGCAAAAATTATCATAGAATCAACTCCACCTTTGTCTCCCCATTCTCAATGTTAACACATTTCCAAAGTCACTTTTTCTGCTATAACATACTTAATAAAGTCATATTTCTGGCCAGCAGATTAAAAAGCGGCTTCCGTCAAATTATAACTTAACTAATCTGCTTTCCTTAGAGGAAGGATAACAGGGGACAATATTTTTTGATCCAAGAAATTCTCAATGATTATCATAGAGACCTAGGGTTAAAAAGGGGTACTATTAAAGTGGATGCTTTTGATTTAATTCACGGGGATTTCATTCACAAAAGCATGGAATTAATCGGCTACCCACAGACCTTACTCAGCTGGATACTTGGATGCATTACAACTCTTACGTTTTCTATTCTAGTACATGGTGGTGAAAGGACTGGTTGCTTACATAAGGACTAAGGAGACCCCTTATCAATTTATGTTTTTCATTATTGACCTCAAATTCTCTCCCTTCCTTTACATACTATCGAAAATATGCCCCACTAAACTGCCCAACTAAACTTTCCAGATGGCTTGCTTTATGTTCTTCTCATGTTGGCCGCTCCTCTATCCAGATTCTCTTCTCTGCTTTAAAAAGAATTTGAACACCTTTCAAGTCTCTCTCCTGACCCTGTCAAGAATCAACTTTTTGTATCTGAACAGCTTCCTTCTTTCCGCTAAATGCTAGGAACTGTTTGAAGATGCGGCATAGAAGCTGAAGCTCCTTGGTTTCAATATCCATACCGTAGAAGGGTGTGGAACATCTGCCATGAAGCTACAATGAATATTAAGGATACAACTACCCACCAACCATTAATTGCCCAAAACTCAACAAATTATGTGTCAAACTAGAAACAAATTGAACATTGTCAAGAAGACTAATTTTATCACTGTTAGTGTTACACCATGGTGCCTTTTTTTAACTTGAATACTTTTGTTATCACTAGGATTGACCTTCAGCTCCTTGAAAATGGATTCTGTTCTCATTTTATGATTAGAGCAACCATTACTAATGAATTACACTTCATTTGAAAATCATTACTATAACAATAAGTTATAAAAAGTTTACTTTCCTCAACATTGTCACCTACTGTAAAATTCTTCTGTTTATTCTCATACCTATAATCAACTTTCACATGTCAAAATTTTTTGCAACAATGGCATTGAATACCACTTTCAGTTCTCTCTCAACCGATTGTCTTCATCTGGGTCTACATATCCCTCATCAACAAAATCCCGAAGATCTTGAGACTTGAGCAAAGTGTTCTTTTGAATGCTCCAAAAATGATAATTTTTCTCTTGAAAATTGGAATCAACAACATGGAGCATGAGCTTGTGGTTGCCGTGACTAAAGTTATTTTCTTTCTTTTTTTTTTTGCTCACGTGTTTGTTGGAGGAGGAAGATAAAGAAAGTTTTTTTTTTTTGCTTACAGGTCTGGTTTAGGAAGAAAAGAGAACGGCTGAAAGCTAAATGTGGGTTAGATTTTTCAAGTCTCAAAAATCTGTGATTAGATTAAGATTTTGGGCGGGTGCATGCTCCCTCTCTTACTTTTCACTCTTCACTCTCACTTTTCTATTAGTAACGTTACAATTACAAAAACATATGGCCACGACTAAACTGATAAAAACATAACAGGAAAGAAATTAGTAGCCACCAAGGATTATGATCAATCAGTATTAACCTCATTGTCAGATGCCTATACAGCTCTTGCATGGTTATTTCAACCTTAGTTTCAGTTTCAACTATAGAACCAACAACTTATAGCCGCAGATCAAGAGGTGTTGATGTTGGGAATTAATTCAAATTGTAGAGCTGTTAAAATTTCTTTTGCATAGGTCTTTAGTTTGTTTTTAATCTTATCTTATATATTTTTTAAAAAAACTTTAATATGGTATCAAAGCTCTCAAAGATCTTGAGAGACTTGTGAGTGATTAAAAGAGAATCTTAAGAACAAAGAAGGGCCATGAGAAATCAAGAAAATGGAAAGATGGTGGAGGGAGCTTGTCTAGCAAAGGTTCTGTCATCAAAGAACAAAGGAAACATTCCTCAATATGTTAGAATAATCATTTTGTGGACATGCATAAATTATTAATTTGTCCAGATTAACCTAGTTGCCAAAATATTGTGTTTATATGTTTGGGCTAGCTGATAATAGGTGGGCTAGGCCCATCATTAACTAATAAATGGAAGAGTCCCTACCACTACCCATGAGTCGGTTTTTATTCTGCCCTATTAAGAATAAAAAGATAACCGCTCAGGTTTTTTGTGACTGACATTGGAATAGTGCGTAAAACTCTTCCTTCTCTTCTTTGTTCTCTCTCAATTGTAGCCAAGACTCTTGGGATTCACAAACAACGTAATGATGGCATCTGCCTCTTCAATTCCAGGTTCTAATTCTTCTTCTCAATCCCTCATAAAAAGTATTGTATTTCACATGCTATAATTAGGCTAAAATTAGGATTCGTATTATGTTATTTTATCAATTGGTATCAGAGCCAGGTTTTAGTTCTAATTGTTGCTGTGAAATTAAACGAATTTGATATTTCATGGATTGAAAGAGTTATGGTGTTTTGAAGCCATATGAACCCTAAATCAAGCTTTTCAAAATTAAATTTTAATTGTCCAATATTAGGTTCTCAAACCATAGGGCTTTCATAGAGGGTTTAATTTTGAATCAAAACCAATTGGGGTCGTAAAATTTGGTTGAACATTGAGGGAGAATTTTGTGAAAACCCGTTTATAATAATTGTTTCGTTTCGTTTAAAATCTCATTTTTTTGGAAGTTTTTTTTTTATCAAAACAATTCCAGAATCTTGTAGTATTCGTCGATACGATTCCAACGCCACTGGAATCGTTCAATTTGGTGCCCGTATGAGAGAGAACAAGCCAACGACCCGTTTTCAGCCCCGCGGGTCAGGTCGACCCGGATACTGACCCGGCTGAAGGTCAGTGGTGATCTACAGTACACGCGCTGTGATGCCCACTCTCGGCGTGGGGCGCGTGGGGCGCGTGGCAGCACTAGGAAACTCCAAAATTTTTCTTTTTTTATATTTCTGACTTGTTTCAGTGAGCTAAAATTTTTGGTGATTTTTAATTATTTTTTTGGGCATTGCAAAATATTGATTTTACATCAAAGTGCTTAAAAAAAACAGTTTATTGTATTTTATTTTTAATTTTTAATTTTATTTTTAATTTTATTTTTAATTTTTAATTTTTTTTAAGCACTACCCACTGATTATTTTGATATACCATATATTATAAATTCTCAATATTGAAGTAATTTGCTTGTTATAATACTTTATGGCTATTCTGTTGCACTTGACCTTGATAATTAATATTGTTGCTTATATTGTGCAATGTTTCTTTGAGAATTTATGATATATATGTGTATTTAGAAAAGGCTATTGGATGTCTTACATAATTGTGCACTCGCCTTCGTGAGACGGATTATGTTAGGGCATCATTCTATTGTATACTGTTGTTTCTATTGTTGCATTAAGATTTATATCAATAATAAACTTACCCTTCGGTTTGTTTTCTGTTAATATAATTCTTGATTAATGGTTAGTTATGCCCTTAAGGTTTTCAGTATCCTCTCGATATTAGCTTTAAGGATATAATGTTATGGTTGAAAGCTTTGATACCAATTGATAAAAAAACACAATACATACGGATCCTAATTTTAGCCTAATGATAGCATGTGAAATACAACACTTTTATGAGGGATTGAGAAGAAGAATGAGTACCTGGAATTGAAGATGCAGATGCCATCTTTTGTTGTTTGTGAATCCAGAAATTTCTTGGCTGCAATTGAGAGAAAAAAAAAAGAAGGGAAGGAAGAGTTTTACGCACTATGTCCCAATGTCAAGAGCGGTTACACTTTTTATTCTTAATAGGAAGAATAAAACTGACTCATGGGTAGTGGTAGGGACTCTTCCATTTGTTAATTAATGATGAGCCTAGCCCACCTATTATCAGCTAGCCCAAACACATAAACACAATATTTTGACAACTAGGTTAATCTGGACAAATTACTAATTTATGCATGTCCACAAAATAATTATTCTAACATATTCAACCTGTTGCAACATCAAACACATGCTTTTAGAAGAGTGTCTCCCGTTACTTCTCATTTTCCTTTTAAAACTCTCTTAATATATTGCAAAGTAACAAACTGCTTTATTTTGAATGGATGGAGATCAAAACTGTTCTCTTCTAAGCTTTTGATGTTGTAGCAACATCCCTAAAGTCTAGTTTTAAGATGCCATTTCCTTGGGACCAATTGGTTTCATGTCACTTTCCGTTTTTGGCTTTTGTTCCTCATTGTCACTTTCGTTTTCCGACAACTTCAGGGGACACCTTGTCTCCTATTTTTGTTTTCATTAAGTTTGTAAATTTTAATTACATCAAATAAGTATCCTTGTAAATGAAAAGTATACTAATTCCTCAAGCATTTAGGTTTTTTAGATCAACTTTGGAAGTATGAACGGTGAATTATACGTTTGATGCTAGATAGTCGACAATTTAAACATTAACAATAGATACTATTGAGGGACATTTTTGTCCTTTACCTATTAAGTGAACAACATTAATTGTAATTTTGACTTTTCAATAGATTATCAGTTAAGATACATAATTTGATCCAGATAAGGGTAATAAGGTGGTCCAATACATGATCTAAATCAATGGATCGAATTCTGGGTAGAAAATAGATTCCTATTAGTGTGGACCGAGTTCATATCAGTCTTGTGATAAGAAAGCCCGATATGGAAGCTATATAAATATTAAGGTTTCTTACAGTTGCTCATATCAATTGTAAGCATATGGATTCTCTGACCTGTTAACAGAGATTACGTAATGAGAAAATCATCGAAAGGCCTAAACTACGTGTCAGATAATACTTTCCGTAAAGGTCCCGAGAGATTGGAGCTTATTTGGTGTTCGGAAACAGATTCAAAATTAGAGATGAAATCGAAATCAGATATTTCACATTTCTTCATTTTTAATCATTTCATGTCCAATCCGTATCATACAACTATGCCTCTTTTTTTAAAGCTCAAATTCCATCCAAAACTTGATCATCTTTTTTATCTAACTTTTATGTTAATTTTGGAGGAAAACTTTAATTGATTCGGATCATTAAAGTAAGACTGAGTTGACATTTTCAATTTCTAATCCACGTCGAAATTCCGTTAATTTAAACTTTACCAATTAATTATGATCCGAATCAAGCTAAAATGTCATCACTAGTATCAATCATTTTATGGTGTTTTTCTGTCTGTTGAATCCATGCGAAGTGTCTTATTTTTAACTAATTTTAGGTTGCTGTTAACTTGAATACTGTCGTGCTCATTAGTAAAGTTATACATACTTTATCCTTTCATTTGTTGCACATTTGGGATGCTTGAAGCCAAATCATTAGTTAACACACACAATGCTTGAAGCCGAATCATTAGTTAAAAATGCATTTCATATGTGAAATGTTCATTACAATTCATTTTAACGTAAAATTTGTTACTACCATCTTCTTCTTTTATTAGAATTTTTAATCTTCTTCTTTTATTAGAATTTTTAATATGAGTAGAGTATAGAGCCCATTCATAAAAATTGAGCTTGAGTCAATCATTACTAAAATGACTAGAACTAGTCATTTAGTTAGTTGACCATTACCACTTATAAACTCTTTAACATTTTCATGTTTAGTCAATATGAGATATTCTAACACTTTACCTCAAGTGTAACTGGGGCTGGACATCCAGTTGTCATTTGAAATAAACGCAACGGTAATTGGATAGAGCCGCTGGAACCGGATATCCAGACAGACAATCAAGAAATTAAGAATCTAGGCCAAACCTGCACTGATACCATATTAGAATTTTTAATATGGGCAGAGTATATAATCCACTAACAAGAATTGAATTTAGGTCAACCATATTTAAAATGACTAAAACTAGTCATTTGAGTAGTTGACCCTTACTACTAATTATAAACTCTTTAACATTTTCATGTTTAGTCAATATGAGATATTCTAACACTCTCCTTCAAGTCCAATTAGAACTGGACATCCAATTGTCACTTGAAATCAACACAGAGGTAACCAGACCTAGTCGCTGGGATTGGACATCTAGAGGGACAGTCAAGAAATTAATAATCTGGACCAAACTTACTCTGATACCATACTAGAATTTTTAATATGGGTAGAGTGTAAAGCTCATTAACAAGAATTGAATTTGGGTCAACTATTGCCAAAATGACTAGAACTAGTCATTTGGTTAGTTGAGCCTTATCATTTATAAACTCTTTAATATTTTCATGTTTAATCAATATGAGATATTCTTAACATCTTTTTTCTTTTGGCGAGACCAAAATTTTAAATAACAAAATATAAATATAGTGACAAGTACGAATTATTATGGAAATTATAATAAAATATTACAACCACAAAACCCTTTTTTTTCTTAATCTTGGTAAGTATAACCGCAAAACTTTTTGGATGAGCTTAATACCAAATTATTGGTATTTCGCTCATTCCACTATAAATACCCAAAAAATATATATAATTTTACAATATTTAGTGCAAAATTTTTTTAATTAAGTTTCAAAATTTTAAAATTATAATTTTAAAGTTTAAAACGTTTCTCATAAAACAAAATAAGATGATATGTAAGTTAAAGAGAAAGATTATCACATCCTTTTTTTAGTAAATAGTTTGCATTATTAAATTATAATGGAAATTCTTAAAAAATTAATACTTGTCAGTCCTTATCCCGAACATATTTCGAGTCTCTGACTTCTTTGGGTGGGAGCAAGTGTTTGGGAATCATGAGATCATCCAAAGATGCAGACAAAGCCAAAGTGAAGCAACTATAATTATAAAACTTTGTCTGATGAATATAATATAAAGGATGGGCAGAAGTATTAGGGTAAGCATGAGCTTTGCGAGCGTAGCTTGGACATGCAAAAATGTATAATTTGCAAGAACCTGCTCCATCTAGGCACTTATTCTCTTTCAATTGCCTACCTTCAACGTAATTGTGGATTTGTTAGAAACATTTTGAAAGCATATGGGTTGCACTTAGAAATGACAATAAGTTAGAACTGTGAGTAGGTCATAAACTTACTAATAGTTTGAAATTTGATTAAAGTCTAACAAGATTAAAAAGTTTGAAATATAGTTGATTAGGTTTGAACTAACCAAATCGATTTGAGTCAGGTTAAGTTGCATATGGGAACTTGACTCATGTTCAAATCCAAAATGATAATTTTTCTTAACTCAAACCCTAGCTAATTCATAGACAAAAAAGGTATCTATTGTTTTGCCAACCTTGGTTGTTCTTTTCTTAGTTTCTCTACTTGTTCTTTATTTTTTTTCTTTTTATCCTTTCCTTGGTATGCACTAGTTTTGACAACGAGTCCAGCCCCTTAAATCTCTCCCATTAATACCCAAGCTCAAATTTAAGTCTAATCTAGGTTAAACATGAATTGGTTTGTTAAGTTCATATCAGAATAAAATTGACTAACTTGTCACGATTAATTAGACCTAAAAAATTTATTAAAATTGAATATGATCACACTTAATACTCAAATTCAACGTTGATTTTGTAACAGCCTTAGATCACCGGCCTACAGATATTGTCTGCTTTAAGTCTTGACCTAGTCAAGTCCTCATGGTTTTGCTCTTCCCTCTCCTAAAAAATACATCTGTGAGGAAGAGGTATCTACATCCTTATAAGACGTACTTCGTTCCCTTTTCTAATAGATACGAAATCTTGCAGAATTTGATTTAACTTAATTTATTGATTTCTGATTGAATTTGGGCTAATTTGTCATCTTAATACGCATAAATCATTACACTTGTTTTGGTTAGCATTGATCCAATTTCTAAAAGAAAAGAAAACTTCAATTTGAAGTTCTAATGCAAAAAAAACAAAGTTAAGAACAATAAACAAAGTGGGGTAAAAGTTTGATGCAACAGTACATAATAGGTGTTTGTGGGGGCACAAGTTCCTGTTTATGTTTTCACTTTTTTTTTCTGTATTTCGTTTGCAATAATTCCTTGTCTCTTTGCCAGACAACCACATGACGATTTGTTAGAAAGACGAATAAATGTCTGTGGTATATATATAGGCCATAGCTCACCCCATAGCGATGTATTTCAAGGTAGTGTGCTTCTTCAAATTTCTTTGCATTCCATCCATGGAAGCTTCACAGTCTCTCTCCATTGAAAGCTTTTCATATAGTTGGCTAGTAAATTTGAAACCATCTCTTGAAAGCTTAGACAGTTCTCTCAGGGCCTCACTTGATGCGTCCGATGAAGCTTCGTTCATCGAGATGGACCCGAGATTGCCACCATCTGAGAGATTTATGTTCAGGAACTCTCAGGATTTGAAGTTCGACTTCCCAACATCACAATCTCCTCGAGCTCTTGTTCACGCCGACGAGCTTTTCTCTAATGGCTATGTCATGCCTGTCTTCGTCGACCCTTTGAAGGGAAACGCTTACGGAGTCTCAGATTCAGAATCAACTCTTCCTACATCTGTACATGCACCGAAGATCGTCGGTTCAGGGAATAAACTTCGACGTTCTTCTTTAAGAAGATATAAAAGATTGTCCAGGCAAATATTTCAGAAGTACGTGGATTTCCTGAGGCCATTGTATAGGAAAATTAGTGGTCACAGATCAAGAACTAGAGCTGGTTCTATGGATTCAAACGTTCAGGAAGTAAGAAACTGGATGTGTTCATCAGAAACATCTTCAAGAACAAGTGCAGCTTACCCCTCCATTGACGATTGGAGAAAATCCTGTGATTCTGAGAGCTCAATTCATGAAGCTGTTCTTCATTGCAAAAAATCCATAGGTGAGTCTTAACTTTCAAACTTAGTTACACCATTGATTAGCTATATTTGATACATTTTTCAGCTTCTGAAATTCTTCATGTCAAGTTATTTTCAGGTAAATGAAATTTGAGGGTGTTCGATAAAGGAGAGCCAAGAAGACAATGAAAGGGAAAAAAGAATAGAAAACAAAAGGAGCAATGTCCATATTCATATCATCACATGGGAAAGAGAGAAAATGAAGGAAGAGACAAACACAAGCCACATGTTCTTTTTATTCTTTTCTTCACTTAGCTTACGAGGATAATGTAAATTTGATTTTGTAAGGAAGTAGAAGAAGCTTGTGTGGATAGTTTGGCCTTGCCAGCGGAGGATAAGACATCAAATAGAGCTATTTTCTTGTTTTTTTGTTTTGGTTTTTTTGTGCCTCATTCCTTCATGAGATGAAAACTTACCACCTTCATAGATTCTCTTCCTTTTGTGTAGAGTATTGTTAAAGTATTAGTCTACCACAAGTATATGTATGCCTGTCTTTCCACAACTTCAAGTTGAACAAAGATTTGAAGGACTCTTTTCATTTTCATTCTCATGTTTCTCACATTTCCTCTTCAGATTTTATTGCTTTGTCTTTCTGAATATAAAAATATATAATGTTTGGGTTAAATATTTTAGTTCTCATGCTTGAATTATTGTCAATTTACACCTTATAGTAATGTTTAATTATCACACAACCTCTTTTCGTCATATATTTTATACATTTTTACTTAAAATGTCTTATCTAATAAGATGTCATTTTGAAATTACGAATAAATGAAAAAATAATGAAATACGATGAAAGAAAGTGTATGATAGCTAAACAATATTATAAAGAGGTAATTAATAGTTTTTAAAATATAAGGATTAAAATAATTGACCATATAACATTATTATATGCATAATAGATATTATAAGTATTCTCTATTTTTTTTAGTGAAGCAAAACCACTACGAGTCTTCTAATTTAAGAAATTAAAGGCTTTGCTACCTAAAACTCGAGTTGAAGGTAGGACGTTACCAAACTGTTTATAGTACCCCTCTACGCCTCGCAAGTGAGCCCATACTCACAAGCGTTCCCAGTTCGTTTATGCTAAAATTCGAATTCTTGATGACTTCAAAGGCAACTAAACTTTGATACCACTTTGCTACGTACCCAAACTTCGAGTTGAAGGTAGGACGTTATCAAAATACCCTTAAAGTTACTAAAAAAATATATAATTTACCTCAAATTTAAAGAAAAATCTTAGTCACAAGTAAAGATATGCTAGAATTTATAGGTGTCACTTGAATTGACTCGTTATCTGACTTTGAATCGTTGATTCGTCAAATAGTTTCTTCCGATCAAATAAGATTAATGGTTGTAATTTCCACCGATATAAGAAAAACATGTAATATTGGAATATTTCATGGAAGGATTGTTTTAATAATATTAGTGTATAAAATATTATTAAAGATAATACGAAATGGTAAATTATAAATTATAATTTCAGTCTATTTATAGTTTGGGGTTTTTTCAAATAATTTACCTAAAATATTAAATTTATGAATTGTTGCACTTGAAAATGTATTAGATACTCATTCAAAAGGTAATGATTAGGAATTTTCATTACTAAACAAAAACCTTAAAGCCTTATAAAAAAAATTCCGATTCCATAGTTTCTTGTAGGTGGTAGGGACACATCCCATGTATTTTGGTTCTATTGTCGGTGTAGGTTCCATTGCGGACCCATTGAGTCTTTCCATCGTCAAATTCAAGGCTGATCTTTTTTGAGCATAATCATAGGCCTAAGACCCTTTTGTGCCCATATCTGCCAAGCAGTAGTGCAACTCACATCTCTCTTCAATAATTCAATGAAAAGACACACAGACTTGTAACTGAACAAATCAAGTTATTAACTGATTGGATGCTCGTATTGGTAATAATTAGATGTTGGGAATTATGAAGGGAAAGTACAGACTGAAATCCAAAAGTTGGGGGACACTTACAAGCAACATCATTTAACAGCTTTTATATATATATTACAAATTTCAATTTCATCATATTAATTTTAAATTTTACGACTCTATTTTAAGAGTTTTAAATGAGGTAAATTTAAAATTTTAAGGTTCCTCAAGTTTCTATGTAACTTATACATTTCTGCGTATAAGGAATCGTCAAATACTGATTGGTCAGCTGTTGATTAATCACTGGTCCTACTCAGCATCAGATTCCTATCAGCCCTAGGTTTCTTAATAGTTCTAACTCTCACACTGTCGTTGAAGGCGAGACGTTCTCAATTGATCTGACTAAGGAGTAAGCCCAGGGAACTAAAGGATCATCAACAGGAAAATTTTCCCTCTTTTCCCCTTTGTAATGACTCGAACTCAAAACTTCCTACAAAAGAGAGCCTTAAGTGAAGAGTTAAAACCAATTAAGCCACTCCTACTTGTCATCATTTAATAGCTTCTTGACTCTACAAGTAGGGTTTGTTCCTGATCCAGTAAAAAACTATTAGATTACGTTTAAGTTAATTAAGCAAATCGTGAATTAAGTTCATTTTTAAATTTGTAATTATTCAGTTCAAAATCTATAAAAAGTTTAAAAAAAATTTAAACAACTTATCAAATTCGTGTTTTTTTTTAAATTTTAGGTAGAACTATTTTCATAGCAGATAAGCGATCCTCGAAGGAAAAGTTAGATTAGTATTAAGATTTAGGTTAAGTTTACTCCGTTGTTAACTTATTGGATAAAATTTGTTGGACTTCCTATAGTTTGACATATCATTAATGTATTCCTAACTTTTAAAAACTATTAGGGTTAATAACATAAAAAATTCAAATTTTTGTCAAATTTTCAATTATAGCTTGAACTTTAAAAAGTAGCAATAAAATGTTCAAATTTTCAATTTTTTTCAATTCTAATCTGACGATAGTATTTTTGTTAAGTTTAAAAATGACCTAAATCAGATTACGCAGTCTTCACGACTTTATTAATACAGTACACTATAATGCAATTATAGTTTGGGACGTCAGAAGAACAATCATAGAACAAATGGCTAAGGGCATCGGGAGAATAAAAATTAACGTCGGGTTAGAATTAAAGAAAATTGAAAGTTTTAACATTTTATTATCACTTTTTAAAGTTTGGGTTAAAATTGAAAAAAATTAAAAGTTTAAATATTTTATTGTTCCTTTTTAAAATTCGAGTTATAATTGAAAATTTGACGAGATTTTTTTAGCAATTAACCCAAACTATTAATAACCCTATATAATTTCAATTTTATTACACATATTCTCTCGTAGTCAATTTTTGTTATAAATTATAATTGCAAAATTTAAAAAATTGTTAATTTTCAAAAATTAGGAATATATTAATAATATGTTAAGCCATAAGGCTTCAACGAATGTAACCCTAACTTGTATCTTCTCCAAGAAAATTGTAACTCCTTTCATCGAACTTTCATCCTGTTGAGCTAAAAAGGTGATTAAACCGACTTAGTACAAAGAAATGTTAATTTCTGGTCCCCTCAGCAAATGGGGTCCAAGCATGTGATAATCTGGCTATTTCCATGGCTGATCTCTCAATTCTTGAGTCACATTCTAGCCTTTCTTCACTATCACGACCAAGCATAGGTGGCCAACACAAGCCATTGGGTTAGTAACAGAATTGGCTTAAAAACGAAGAGTTCATCACATGCGAACCAGTAGGATAAGGAGACAAAGACAAAGCGTGCTAGGTGAAGGAACATCCAAAGTTCGTTAAACAGCGAATTTTCTGTTTCTTCTTTGTTGGGATTTCTTGCGACTCCACAAAAGCAGCTAAACCAAGAATGGCATTTGTGGGTTTTGTTTTTCTCTTGTAGCTACAGTGTCACCTATGTAGGGGACCGAGACCTCTTGCATGCTAATTGTAGAGATGTTGAATATGATTCGGTCCAATCCGAAATCAATAAATTATATTTAAGTTAATTAGATTTCAAATTTGGATTAAAACTTGCTCTTTCTAAAATTTGAGTAAATTTGAAACATGTCAATATAGAGTCAAGATCAGACCGGGCCAACAAGTTGCCATGCCTAGGCCCAACAGGACACTTACAATACTGATGCCTAAGAATAGCAGCAATGGGTTTTCAACTCAGTTAATATTTGCACCGTCAGATCTGAAAAAATAGATATGAAAGCTAAAAAATATATTTTAAGTAGATACTGAAAAATTGATGTGCATATGGATTTGAATATAGGTCTAGTGATAACTCGAACCGATGGATACTCATACCTAACTCGTTTTTTATTAACTCTATTTTTCTGTTTTTTCTTGAATATTTATAGTTAAATATAATAAAAATATTAATATTTTCTGAGAAGAAACAGTTTTAAAATCTCCACTTTACTCATCAGTTAAGACATACAAATCATTATTAAAATAATTTTGATCTGGAGCAGTCACAAAAATCTACTCTTTATATTTTCTATTTAGATATTATATTGTTATGTACTATACAACCTGATGGATATCCAAAAACTCGAACAATCCAATAGACCTAGATACGGGTAATAAATCGTAAAAATCGATAGATTTTAAATGGATAATAAATTAAGTCATAAAAAATGAATATAAATATAGGTAAAGTAATACTCGAACTGTATCCTATTCGTTGCCATCCCTAAGCTGATGCCTATAATTAGAACTCGGTAATGGGCCGTAAGTACATGAGAATAGTTGGGCACAGGACTGACGTGGAAGCACAAGCTTAGGATCATTTTAGCTCCAACAAGTTAGGGATCAGGAGTCAGTTCCGATAAGAATGGAATAACATTGTCTTGATGTTAGAAATTCACAAAATGAGTAGTCCCATATTAGATCAAAAGTATCTGAACAAGCTGGTAATTGTCTGGCCCGTTGATGACGGCTCGAAAAATCTTGCCGGGATTCGAGCCGGTTGAGAGAATGCGCTGGAATAAGATTTAAAGAATTACGGCAACCAAACCAAGCATCTGATCTGCTGCAATATTATCCGCAATACCTTGTGGATGTATTGAAAGGAACCGACCGGGGACTAGGGACCAAGGCCTAAGTTCATTGTAATAAGTTTCAGGACAATGAACAATGCCTAATTTCTCCTGAAATGTAGGAACTGTGTCTCACCAAGTATACATACATTTTGGAACAGTGTCGTCATCTATGAGTTGTTTGGTTTTCCTGATTTTCGGAGAGTAGGTGAAAGCAGTAAAAAACAAGGATTAGTGTGAAAGAACAGAGAAACTACAGTGCAAATTATTCCCAAAGGAACTGACTTTTCATCTATCTTAGTCTACTCTGCTCAATTTCAATCTAAAGCCCCTTAAAGAATGTCGTTTTGGTCTTGAGTTTCTCAACTTTGAAAACTAAAATAGCGACATTTTGCAGAGAACGTTCAGAGTATCTGAACGGAGCCTCAAACTTGATCTCGGTCCATAACTCAGTTAACCCAAGATTGGCCCTTTAACTTCGCGCTAAGCTTAAGCCTACTACTGTTTCTTCATAAACGAACTGTACGGACACTTTTGTTGCAACCGGAAAATGAGAGGTCCCTTAAGAAGATTTCAACGTAAAAGATAAGATCTGTTACTCACTCAAATACACTATTCTTAAATTCAAATTAAACTAATTAAATTAATAATATATTATAATTATCTTAAATTATTAACTTAAATTAAATGTAATTAG
>JAOTAY010000006.1:37736961-37749176 GCA_025629805.1 Erythroxylum baracoense | reverse complement strand
GGTTTGTAAGCTACTATGTATTAATGCAATGACAAGTTGAGTTTTGTTTTAAACATTGTATTTTGTCACTGTTACATTTATAGTCGATGTCATGTTTAAGTTGGATATATACTGCCATGTCATAAGTGAAGGTAAGATAGTTTACACGCCATTATTATAGATTATATACTAGAATATCCTCAGGGTATCCTAGTATGTAATCTATCGAAGTGGGGTGTTGCTACACCTAGGACAGAAGATGTTATACCAAGGTCCTTCATGTCAAAGTTCTTGACCAAAAGTTGCTTAACCTCACATACAACATAGTCAAGTAATTTGACGTGAGCAATATATCATCCACATGCGCTCCTGGGCTCGTTTTCAACCGATTTCTCAAAGCTAAACATATATATACTACTTTCATGCAATAAAAAATAAGAAAAAACTGAGAAACAGAAGTTAACTTTCCGAAAACTTTATTGAGAAAAAACCAAAAAATCTTTGCTTTTATCCACCCAATCACATCACTGCTTTGATACCACGTGTAACATGTAACGATACCTTGGTTACATATCTCGGATCGAACGTGAAAGGACAATAAACAAAGAAATGCAGAAAATACCTGATTTCTGTTCCATAACTTCAAACAAGCTTTCCAAAGTCGAAACGAGCGCGAATCAACTGCCTTCTTCATAGGAACTACTCACCAGGATGCGATCAACGTCTTTAAATAGTTTTCTCAAAACGTAAGCTCTCTTAACGGATTAGAAAATCCTTATACTTACGAATGATATGAGCAATTGCAGGAGACCTTAACCTTTATATATAGCTTCCATATCAAGTTTTCCTATCAGAGGCCCAATATGGGTCTGGTCTATACTGATCAAATCTATTTTTTACCCGAATTTTGACCTATTAATTTAGATCATTTATTGAGTCACCTTATTATCTTTATCTAGATCAAATTATGTAACTTAACTAATAAGTTTTTAAAATTTTGAAAAAAATAATTAAATATTGGCCATCTTTATAAGAAAGTCAAAATATCTATCAATTTGACGTGAGACCTAATATACATCACTACGAAAAAGGGAGAATTTGGCATTGGTGGGTACGTAATACAAGCTCACTTTTTTTCACAAAGCGGATGGTGCATGCAATAAGAGCTTGAGATTGAGGCCGTGAAGTGGAGTGGAGTCCAACACAGGATCGATTCATCATTGGGTAAAGAGACAAAAAGAGGTCGAAACCTAAGAATGACCTAAAATTATCCTGCACGAGTACAATGATGGTGTCTGAAATCAGCATATCGTACCATTTTTTACGATGACTATGTCATCAAAGTAAACTGCCCCCGCGTTTTTAGGTTTTGTGGAATACGGATACCATTATATGATTATTTTAAGTAAAGTGGTAACAAGTTCGTGTTAGAGCTACGATCACTATCTTAATCATATTTTAGAGTGTCTTTTCTTTATAAATATCGGTAAATTTTATAACTGTCTATAACCGCTATTTTCTAAGTGCGTATTAAATATAACTAATTTTAATATAATATTTAAGTTTTTTAAAATTTTCGATTAATATTTTATAATCTTAACTAATCAATTCAAAACATTAATTATATTAATATTTTGCTGATTTAGCTAATAAAATCTTTTTTATTCATATTATAAAAATTACTCAATTGATCATTTATGTAGATTAAAAGACTTAATTCTATATGTAAATACTAATAGTTTAATTAAAAGATTAATCATTTAATTAAAATTTTAAAATTTGAATTAAAAATTTTCAATAAATTAAACAATTTAAAATATCTTATCCTTTAAATAAATAATAATATTATTATCGAATTTTTTAATTCTTTATAGTATTCCATTACAGACATTCAACTGTCCTTTGTTTTTACTTCCGCACGAAACAAGATAAGGATTAGTTGTACACACCTCAACACTCTATGATCCGTCCTGAAAGTGACCACAGTGTAATAGACTGTTCATGCTACCTATTTACACGTTTTGTCTTGACTTTACTTTTGTTTTTCAACTTTTTCCTAGCATTTTTAAAGTTATTGTTCTGTTATTCTATTTTAACCCTATTTTGCACTTAATACTACGTCGTTTTGTAATAGAAATTATATTATATTGTGTACAAAATTTACAAAACGATGTCCTATTATTCATAAAATAAAATTGAAATAGAATTATTGGAAGGGAAGATCCCGCATTAACTTAGGCTTAGTTTAAGGGAATGATAGCGGTTGATAACTGGTGAAATCAACATGCTGAAATGATAAGTATTTATGTGTTTTGAAATTGCTATTTTAGTAACTGCTGAAATGTAAAAATAAGTGTTTGACAAGTGCGGTTATAGTTGCTGAAAAGAGATAAATGATTAAAAAGTTCATTGATTTAATAAACTATTAATTATTGCATAAATAATTAAAAAATATATTATTAGTCATATAAAGTTAAAATATTAAATTAAATAAGAAAAATATAAATAAAACATTTCATAAAAAATATTATTAGTCATATATTAGTTGGGCTTACTTTCTATTAGTCGAGGGTATAATAGAAAATAATAATTATCAAAAAGTTATTAATAAAAAGTAGACTTTACATTTCAGAAGTACTTTCTTACTGCAACCTTCTTTCTACTTATTGATTTCTGCGGTGATACTCCATTTTTTTATAACCTTCAATTGTTTATTCACAAATTTAAATATGTGATATTTAAAAACTGCGGTAGATAAGTAGTTACTCGTGTTACAACATACCCAAAAGTAGCCCTCCTCTCATGACTTGAGGTACGTAGGAACACGCGTAAAGCTGGTCTTTGGTCCCCGTTCCTTGAGTTGTCCCGAACATTTCCATTGGAATCCAGCTTGTGCATGCCGTGTGTCGTTTGGTTGCCGAGAAAATTGGAAAGAAACTACTGTAGGAAACTTCCAAGTCTAAATCTGATGCACCACTACCAAAAATAACAATTCCGATCGTAAATTTTCAAGAGATTGTGGGAAATAATGTTTATGAAGTTACAATACAACATATAACAAAGTTTGTGTTTTTAAGTTACAACTTCAAACAGAGCCATCTTAACAGAATAGAACTCTCAAGTTCCATAACATTAAGGTTGCGATCATCATCTCTGCCATCGCATTCAGCTCTAATTATGCTCTTGTTTACTTATAAATTGCATCCGCGATAAAGTGATTCAGTTGATCTGAAGTTAACAGATTAAAATGAATGACAATTTTGAATTATAGCATCTTGGTTCAGATTTTATTAGATTAGCTTTACTAGTTTATTATCCAGTCCCAAGTTATGCTGGATCCATCTCCAGGAGGTCTTAAAAGAACAAACTTCTAGCCCACATCTGAAGATCTGCAACAAGCCTAGTATAACCCAGTTAAGGACGTCAGGACTTGTTGGGTCTAACCCAGAAGGTAAAAAGCTATACCACTAAGCTGTAGATCAGTTGATGCCTGTTCTAGAATTAGCAGTAAGTCGAGCAAGGTCTAATTTACCTTTTACTCAACTTTTAAAAGGGGTTTCGAGTTTAATTTGGATGTGTTTGGACTATTTCAAAGTAACATCATTTTAAAGATAAAGTTGAAACTATTAAAGATGAACTTCAGATTGAGATGGAATCTTAAACTACTTAATCTGTTGATTTCAAAATGAACTGGACCGGTTTTAACTTTCCAAGCCTTACTTGTCCCCATACCGAAACATTTAAAAAAAAAAATAGTAAGCATCAAATAAGTGGACTGAGTCACTCTGACCCAAATCTATAAATTTTATATGTAATTTACTTTCTCTATATGTCTCTTTCGATGATTCTGTTTAGTAAATTTTTACCAAAAAGACCATTATTATGTAATCTACAATTAATGAGTCAATTTTAAATTATCAATTTTAAGTTAAGTGTGAACTTAGGAGCTAACCTAAGACTCAACTTGACAATTCGATAGCCCATACGTTTCATTTTAAATGGTTTGAGTCTAAGTTAAAGAGTTGCAAGCGGAATTGCCGACTTATTACCATCTCTATACATTGTCACGGTCAGAACTGAAAAAAGAGATCACTTATTTAGATCCACTTGCATGAGTGAGATGGACCGCCATACTGATGAAAGCACGAAAAGGACGGCTTGCTTGGTCACGAGTTTTCGTATCAGACAACTGAGATAAAAAGAAGACGTCCTCTGTACATTCTCATGTTGTCTTTAATTATTGATTACTATGATTCATTACCACTATTCTGACCTGTTGTAAGTTGCCATTATAGATGTAAGAAAAACTGCCGTTGGAAACATCTGAATGTTATGATCATGACATGAAACCTATGTCTCAATGCATTTGATAAAAACTGTTGATCTCCTGAGAAAGATGGAGACATCTCCTTGTAATGGCGGTCGTTTGAAGACACATTACGTCCAAATGCATGTAACGAAAGGTCTGCTAGCAGTTAAGTTCATTATTATGTTCCAGGTTTTAAGGTTTTTTAGCATATTTTTTAAAAAATTAATTCCTTTTGGTGTCTTAGAGATGGCAAAAATACATAAAAAAACCTTCAATTCTTCACGTATGTATAGACTTAGCGCTAATTATCTTGTCTTCTTATTCAAAATAATAAGAATATCATAAATATTTATTTTTAATAGATTCATTGAACATGTGCAAAAATAATAAATGTTTTAAAAGTCAGACTGATTATACCGATTAAATAGTAAAATTTTGAATTGGTTAGTTTTTACGTTTAATTTTTTACTTTTCGGTTTGATTTAATTTAATAATTATTGTTGTCAAAAACTGATCAATTTATTAATTAGTCGATCAATTTTTGCAAGCTAATTAGTTTTTATAAACTAAAATAAATCAATTAATTTTCTTTTAATAATTTTTGTTTTCAATTAAACTTTAATTTTTTTAATTAATAAGGATAATCTTCTTAAATCATTTTTCAAAGTCTTTATTTTTATTTAATTTGTTACGGTCTAATATAATCTTTTGAATCTTAAACCTTTTGTTTTATCAGCTTAATTTCTAATATGATTTTTAAAATATTAGAAATAATATTACAAGAGGCTTCGAACTTGAATAATACAAACATATGAATAAACTCTTTGCATGAAATTACTGATATTTGTAATTTAAATTAGCTTTTTGAGTTTTTGGATCATTTCTAACTAATATCATATAATTAAATAATTATTTTTAATTTAAAATTCTACAACAATTGAGCCTTATCTCGATACATAATTTATTTATTCTTTTTAGATCAATTTGAATTTTGAAAAAAAAAATTGAATCATATCTAAATAAATAATGTCACATAATTAGAAATTTTTTATTTCAATTCAAAATTTTAAAATAATAAACTATTATTTTATCTTCATACATAACTTTTTTATCGGAATCAGCATTTATACTCTATAGGAGTAAGACTGTGTATTATCAGACCTTTTTTAGATTCCGTATTAGTGTAAAATTCGGACTGAATGTGACGAAGATTTTAATATAAGATATAATATTAAGTGTAAATTTCTAATAAGCATTTGTGAGTGACTAGTGACTTAAAATAATGCTATTTAGATTAGATAAGATTGGATCGTTTAGATCTTTAGAATTAGATTTTAAATCGGCCCCTCGTACTAAACTCAATCCAAATTTTGATTAACCCATATCTCCCCCGTTCGCTTCAGGACAAACCAGGATTGAAACCATACGCTATCCCTTCTACAAATCAATGGCTTAGGCCCTTGGAAATTGCAGGACAAGTAACAAATTCCACTATGGAAGCCACTGCTTGGTAAAAAAGAGGACAGTCGGCAGTTTGACCTACTTAAGTTGGTGGTGTGTTGTTTATTTTAGAGATGGTCTGCGTAATCCATGGACCACCACTAGCAACCAAAAGAGCCAGTCGGCATTTCCTGGCTGTTCCACCCTGGCCGAACTGGTTAAGCTTTTAGTGAGTCATGAACCAGATTTTAACAGCCTGTTGGTCGGCTCGTAATGCCATTGGTTGGCTCTGATTTGGCATTTGAAAACAATTTATGCCATAACGTCTCAACCTACCATTGGATGAGTCCATGTTTCGTCAGTTTTTAATTCACCAGTTAAAGACACCATATGACATTACAATAATTCATCAGGAAAAAAATGATTGGTGGAATATGCTTCTGGAAACACTTAATTTATGTGTTATTACTTAATATAAAAAGACAAAAATATTTCATATATTTTAATAAATCATTAAAAAACTTCTTAATTTTTAAAATTATTAAAAAATGAAATTTTAATTTTTAGAAAAATATTTTTCTTATTGTTCTGTTAAAAATAACAATGAAAATAAGCTCATGAACATTACATTCAGGGATGGGCAATCCTATCAATTTTAAAAAAAAATTAAAAATATAAAATAACATTTTTTTAATAGAGTCCGAGCTTAGGTTATTCAAGCTCAGGTCTACCCGAAGTCCAACTCTTCTAAACAAAACGATATTGAATCTTAAGTCAGTCTACACCTGGACTTGACATATAGACTGATCCATTGAAAACACTTGAATCTAGGCTCATGATCTGCCCATTATTATCCCTAATTACGCTTATATTAATCAAATATTGCTTATATTAATTCAACTTAGCTCTTAAACTTGAATTAAATTTGAGTCATATTTAATTAATCGAGCAAAATTTAAAAGTTGAGTGGGGTTGTTATATTAATACATTTGATTAATCTACCTGTAACATTCATATCTAACGTTTTTCTCAGACTTTAGGGGGTGGTCGAGTTGGTAAAGTGGGGGGCATGAGGTCAAAACATCCTGTGTTTAAATTCCTCTACTTATACTCTCTCGATCAAGTCTGTCGTACAGGACTTGGTTAGTACGGAGTACCCGATTTGTGTGAACTGCAAACTATTACGTTAATCTGAAGATTTACCCAGTGTGCATCCAAAAGGATAACGATTACGAGTTCTCCCGTTCAAAAAAAAAGTTTTTTGCCACATTGTTTATTCAAAGTGTAAGAAAAGAAGTTTCGCATGAGTTTTTTAATAATTTCAAATATTATGAAATTTTGTTAAACTTTCTCAATTTAGACCAGAGAGGTTGCTTACACCAAATGGTTTACAGGTTGTTATCAACTTAAGCATTGAAAAGTTGTCGATGCAGAAGCAGACCATACCGCTTACTTACTCTTTCCATGAAAAGCGCAACGAATGAAGCACAGAAAGTTGAGTATATATGATTCGGCATCCATTCAGAAAGTTACGAACTCTGTAGACAAAAAGCTACAACCTCAAGCTTTTTAACCCTTCTGCTTATAATATTTGCTAGCGAGCTTTACTCAATAAATCAAAACATTAAAAAAAATACATGCTCTAATTTTATAGAATTGCAAATTTGAAAATAATTAATTAAAAATGAATCAGTAATCATATTGTATAGATTGGTAACTATTCAACTAGAGCTTAAATCTTTCTTAGTCGAAAGCCTATTTTAGTCAAAAGTGTCAAGCAGGTTATACTCATGCTTTCCCTAATAAAGTTTAAGCTTTTTGCAACCTCTCTTTCTCTTCAGCCTTTTCTTTTGATTTGCAAGCAAAGTAATTACTTAGCTAATCAGCAAAGGTTATAGAGCAAGAATTTGAGAGAAAGGTTCATATCAACTGCTTTTATTGATAGTTTGACAAGTGGATGCTCAGGCTTATGGGGGCATTGCCCACATTTCTAAACAATGAACTTAAGCTTTTTGGAAAGGTGAAAAGGCTCATTGTGACCAGGAAAAAGCATTGTTGGGCATAAAGGGGAATAAGAAGCTAAAGGGAAGCATTAATAATTTTGACCGAGTCAATTAGATTTTGAGTTGAACTTAAAATTTTCTTTTAAAAATTTTTAAGTTTTAAACTTAATTCGATTAAGATTATACGGTCGAGTTCGATACAAAATTTGAAAATTGTAAATAAAAATAAAACCGTTAAAAATATTACTTTTCAAATTTAAATAAGATAATAAAATATTCAAATTGAGCCCAAGTTTAATTTAAAAAAACGTCAAACCTATCTTCAATTGAGCTTGAATACATGAATTTCAATTCAATCAAAATAAGTGTGACATGATAAGTTTATATTGGGTCAAATCAGGTTAAACCGACACAAACTAATGTTTATCTCTATCTAAAAGGGTATTTGAAAGGAATGGTTGGTTTGGTTGCATCATCGTAATTTATTGTAATATCTTGTAATGATAGAACTTTTGAAAGTAAATTCTTGATCGGTGAAGAACTTCAAGAAGAGTTTGTGTAGCAATTTTTAATAGCAATATAGGGTCAGGTTCGCCCAATTCTTAACGGTTTGAGCTTGAGTTTATATATTTTTTAAGTTTTTGTTTGAAACTTGTTTATCTACAATTTGTTTTGAATGAAAGCAGAAAAAATAAACAAACTGACTACGAAATTAATCTGAGAAATGAAACCCCTATCATATCCTCGAGCAGGATAGAAAGACACCCTAATAATGTAAGCAGAGTGACACCAAAATTGCAAGAGCTTGCGTAATTCACAAGCCAAGCTGCATAACGGTAACCTTCACGAAAAACATGTCGCACCTTCACGTGCCAGTCCCTGACAAGTAGCTCTCGAATACAGAAGGCCAAAGGGTTAGAAGATGCTAGCAACTTGGGTGGAGATGACAGAAGATTAAAAACAAGAAGCGAATCCACCTCTAACTCCTCTTGGCTTAGCCAAGATCTCAAGCTAGAGTTAATCCTGTAAAAGCTTTCCAAAGCTCAGCAGGTACCAATATTTTGTACAAAACCTGCAAGCCATATGCCTGAATTGTCTCTTACCAGCCCACTTGCCGACACAGAGTAAGACAAACCTCTATATGATTCATCCGTGGTTAACCCTACCCATTCATTAGGAAGTTTTGGCCGTCCAATAAGAAGATCACTGGATCTACCTCCAACAAACATTAAGGGGGCGCTTGGTTTAAAGAGGGGAATGGAAATGAGAATAGGAATGAATATAGTGAGGAATGAGAATGGATATAATCATTATAATTATGATGGTTGGTTAAAATAAAAAAATGATTACTATTACCATTGATGATGGTTGGTTTGTTAAAAATGTTGTGGAAAGAATGAGAAAAAGTAAGATTGGTCTGAGTCGACAAAAAGCGCGCCAAATATGCGAAGGAATGATTCCTATTCCTCTTGTTATTGGGAGGAATGGAGTAAGGCCCTAAAATAAGGAATGATAATATTACCTATCCAATTATAACTCTTTACTAAGCATTGTTTTTGATTTCATACTCATTCCTTTCTTCTCATACCCACTAAACAAGCATACCCTAAATGTTGAAAATTTAAAGTATGACAAGTTTTTGTTTTTTTCAAAGGACATATAATTGGGTCCATACGGGACCAAAGAACTTAAAGACAAAACGTATAATCGAAGGGAATGAAGTGGAGGAAATTAATGAAGAACCTTGAGAACAATCTCCCATTGGTTGCTTTCTCACAACTCCACTTTCAGGCTCTGACAGGTGAGTGGGGAATCCATGCAATCCCGGCATGTTGGCTTTGGTGATTTTGTTGGGTCTATTTTAAAAAAGAGCCGAAGACTGCAATTCACTTTAAAGTTGTGGCTTTTAGTGCATCGTTTCGTTTTACAGTTCGTCAGAAAAAGACAGTTCCCTAATAAAGGCAAGCGAGCAGTGAGAGCTCTTATCAAAGTTGTGAAGCAATGTATAAGATAATCTTTAGGAATGCAAAAGAAAAAGAAAAAGAAAAAAAGAAAATTTTGATTAACCTTTTATATATTGTTAATTACTTTTTTATATATAATCAGGAATGTTACCATCAACATTATATTAAATGTGAATTAAATAAAATTTTGAATATACATATTCATTTGTAAATAACATGTTTTTTATTTGATAAATCAAACTCAAAATTAAAAGAAAAATTCAATTTAAGTGATTATTTAAAATCTAAATTTAGAAGACTCGTAGAGTCGGATAACATTTAGGTTCGAATTAGGCTTAGCCGAAGTTATTATCGACCCAAGTTGACTAAACTTTGAGTCATGTTCGAACTTTTTAAAAAAAATATTTAGACTTTAAGTTCAACTTAAGCTTCAAGATAGCTTGAGATTTTGTTTTGAAATTTTTGAGTTTTGAATCGAGTTTAGCCTCAAGTTATTCGACTCCACCTTGTATAAAACCTAAAATTTTATTAAGAAAATGACACTATTTTTAAAATTTTAAACTTTAGAAAATAAAAATAGTGGTCGGTATACGTTTTAAAGAATTTTAGAAGAATTCTTTTAACCACTTTAGATTATTTTTGAAAATTTTATCAACTAGATTTATAAATTATGTAAGGGGTTAAATTTTTTTGTGATTTAAAAAAATTTAAACAATAATTTAATTTTTAAAATTTTAAAATTTTCAATTAAAAATAAAAATGAAGTACACATAATATGAATATTACACGTAAACCAATCAAATACCGCTTATATTTAACTCAACTTTTAAATTCAAACTGAATTAATTAAACTTGAATTAAATTAATAATTTATAATAATTATTTTAAATTATGAATTAAAATTGAATTTAATTGAACTAAGTTAAGTTAATATTTAATTAGTTTACATCTAAAATCTATGCTTAAGAGTTTTACCGTTATTTTTTACTCAAATTTTAAGAGAAAATATTTTCTAAAAAAATTAAAATCAAAAATAAAATTTCCAAAATTTTTAAAAATTAATATTTTTTTAAAAAAAATTTAAATTATTGGAAAATTCTATATTTTTGTCTTTTACTCTTAAAACAAAGAAAAAAAAAGGAAGCAATTAGGTGACTTTACCTTGTATGTGTATCCACGCAACCACCTTGTCTTTGGCCCATTTCCACCTCAGCATCACATGTAATGGGTTGAGATCTTTCTGTTGCCTTCCTATTTGTGGGTTACAGGCACTGCCACTATAACTTTTCACCTTCTTTATGCACAAGATGCCAAAATAAAGCTTAAACCACATCATTCACTTAAAGTGGCTCTTGGCGAAGAAAGATTGATCTTTTGTATCTCCTTCCTATTTCTATTTAATTCCTACATTAATATCCAAATTGTTGTTTTCGGGGTTACAATAGGTTAGGATCAGGTTCGCTCAGGTTTGAACTCAATCTAAAATTTTATATTTGAGTTCAAACTTAATTTAAAATTTGATTGAATTCGAGACTCTCGTCTCAAACTCTTAGACTAGTCAAACTTGAGTGGTGTTTAAATATATTTTAACAATTTTTAAATAAAAATATTATTTTTAAGTTTAACCTTAATTCGAAACGCATATTTTAAAAAAATTAACCCAAAATTTAAAAAATTGATCTTTTGTATCTCCTTATTTCCAAGTAATTCCTCCATTAACATCCAAATTGTTGTGGTCGGGGCTGGCAATGGATTAGGTTTAGGGATGTTCGAATTTAATCTAAAATTTACGTTATGATTCATGTCCAGTTTAAAGTTCGATTGAGTTTAAGACTTTTAACTCAAATCTTTAAAGTAATTTGACTTGAGCAGTGATTAAATAAAATTTAAAATCTTAAAAATAAAAATGAAATTATTTTTTAATGTGAATTCAATTTACAAAACAAGATTTTAAAAATAAAAGTTAAAACCTAACTCAAAGTTCAATAAATCTTAATCAAAGTTCAACGAGTAACGTTGGAGGATGTTTGAGTTTAATTTAAAATTTATGTTAAAGTTAGGTCCAGTTTAAAGTTCGATCGGGTTCAAGACTCTTAATTCAAATCTCTAAACTAATCCAACCTGAGTGGTAATTAAATAAATTTTAAAATTTTAAAAATAAAAATGACATTATTTTTTAAATCTGAATTCAATTTACAAAACAAAATTTTAAAAATAAAAGTTAAAACCTATCTCAAATTTCAATAAACTGGCCAGACACAAGCTTTGTCATGCCTAATTATGCTTCTCAGTAATAGAAAATGCATTCTCTTGGAAGTTCCCAATCAAACCAGATTCTGTATTGAATAAAAACCCACAAACTAGAAGGATCCCCTTGTCCTCTCTAAAGCAACATTATACGAGACATTAGCTAAGAATGCTAATCGACTCCTAGTGCTTGACCCTTCTTCACTTCAATTCTTGACCTCAAAACAAACTTAACATGGTCCTACTAGTTTGAAGTTACCACTACAACATACA
>JAOTAY010000006.1:37699553-37736861 GCA_025629805.1 Erythroxylum baracoense | reverse complement strand
AGCTTAAACCACATCATTCACTTAAAGTGGCTCTCGGTGAAGAAAGATTGATCTTTTGTATCTCCTTCCTATTTCTATTTAATTCCTCCATTAATATCCAAATTGTTGTTTTCGGGGTGACAATAAGTTAGGATCAGGTTCGCTCAGGTTTGAATTCAGTCTAAAATTTTATATTTGGGTTCAAACTTAATTTAAAATTTGATTGAATTCGAAACTCTCGTCTCAAACTCTTAGACTAGTCAAACTTGAGCGGTGATTAAATCTATTTTAACAATTTTTAAATAAAAATATTATTTTTAAGTTTAACCTTAATTCGAAACCCATATTTTTAAAAAAAATTTAACTCAAAATTTAAAAGATTGATTTTTTGTATCTCCTTCTTATTTTCCAAGTAATTCCTCCATTAACGTCCAAAATGTTGTGGTCGGGACTGGCAATGGGTTAGGTTTGGGGATGTTCGAGTTCAATCTAAAATTTATGTTAGAGTTTAGGTCTAATTTAAAGTTCGATTGAGTTCAAGACTTTTAACCCAAATCTTTAAACTAATCTAACTTGAGCAATGATTAAATAAATTTTAAAATTTTAAAAAATAAAAATAAAAATGACATTATTTTTTAAGTTTGAATTCAATTTACAAAATAAAATTTTAAAAATAAAAGTTAAAACCTAACTCAAAGTTCAATGGGTTAGGTTTGGGAATCTTCGAGTTCAATTTAAAATTTATGTTAAGGTTTAAGTCCAATTTAAAGTTCGATCGAATTTAAAACTCTTAACCCAAATCTTTAAACTAATCCAACGTGAGCGGTAATTAAATAAAATTTTAGCGGTAATTAAATAAAATTTAAAATTTTTTAAAAAAATGACATTATTTTTTAAGTCTAAATTCAATTTACAAAACAAAATTTTCAAAATTAAAGTTAAAACCTATCCCAAAGTTCAATAAACTGGCCAGACAAGCTTTGTCATGCCTAATTATGCTTCTCAATAATAGAAAATTCATTCTCTTGGAAGTTCCCAATCAAACCAGATTCTGTATTGAATAAAAACCCACAAACCAGAAGGATCCCCTTGTCCTCTCTTAGGCAACATTATACGAGACATAAGACATTATCTAAGAATGCTAATCGACTCCTACTGCTTGACCCTTCTTCTTCACTTCAATTCTTGACCTCAAAACAAACTTAACATGGTCCTACTAGTTTGAAGTTACCACTACAACATACACGCATTATTGAGTTTTCGGCTCTACTTGCAAACAATGTTGTGATTGTGAAAGTACGATCAAGTTGTTTGTGTTTTGTTTTAATGAAATTAACAAAATTAGTCGATCTAACACGAAATTAATATATTAAGATTGTTTTAATCAGTTTCGACGTTTTCTCTATTTTAATTTTTGTATTTTAAAAACTATCACTTATTTTTATAATAATGCTTAATTATCACATAATTTCTTTTGCCGAATTTTATTATTTTTATCTAATTATATAAAATTGTGATATGTTAAGTAAAAATATGAAAAAATAAATTAAATATAATGGAGATAGTTACTATATAAAATAGAATTTTAAAATGATAACTAAAAAATATATTAAATCACTAAAAAATTTGGTATATTTAACCAAAGAATAAGATTGTCATATTAAATCTATTTTTTAATTTATGGATAATTAAAGTTCGAAGCCAATCAAATTTTATTAACATAATTCTTTAATCACTAATAAAGTTTTATAAAATTACATATTCTTTAATTAGTGAATAAAAAAATGATATAGGATCAAAATACCGACCCCAAAAGGAAGACTGAAATGCTTGGCTTTCCACAAAGCGGGATCAGATTTCTTGTATCATTTATGACATTTTTATCCTGTTTTATTAAATCTTATTCACACATTTACGTAGACTTTATATAAACATATAAATGAGATTTAATAAAACAAGGTTAAAATAGAATAAGTAGAATAGATGATTTAATAGGTAACAAAGCAACTGGACTGGTACAATTGAAGCTGTATAGACTATAGATGCAGATCCTACTTTTTTTTATATATATATTAGTTATCCCAGTTTTGCCGGACTAATCTTAAATTCCTAAGACTTCACTCTAAGAATCCTAGAGGAGGTAAATCTGAAACTCCAAGATCCCTCAGGTTCTTACGTAGCCTGTAGTACACTTATGCCCACAAGGAGTCGTCATATACTGATTGATCATTGGCTTCGCTCAGCATCAGGTTCTCATCAGCCCCAGGTTTCCAGTAGTTCCAATTCCTATACTGTTGCTGGAAGCGAGACGTCCGTAATTGATCCGACTAAGGAGCATGCCCAGGGAACTAGAGGATTATCAATAAAAAAAATTCTCCCTTTCTCTTTCTTTATGATGATTCGAACTCAAAACTTTTTATAAATAAGAGCCTTAAGTGCAGAGTTGAAACTAACGAGGTTACTCCTTTTTTTCAGAAAGATCCTGCTTCGAACGAATCCACCGGTAGCTTTGTTCGAGTTACGTAAGCCTACTTTTAGTAGTTGACAGCCGCCCACAGTTAGTCTTGTTGCTCTTTTATGAAGTGGCATTCCACAACTGGCCTTCAAAGCCAAAGCTGCACACTTTCAGCGAAAATAGGTATCAAAACGTGCAAAATAAACCGACTCCCCAGCCCACCATGTGCTCCTGTAAATTAAATATTTATTTTTATATAAGTAAAACAATTTTAAAAATGACTGACCAGTGATCAATGACATTAGCAACTCTAGTCTGAACAACGATTGGTACTTGGTAGGCGGGACCGAAGTTGAAGAAAGTACAGCACTGGAAGTTGTACAAAGTC
This sequence comes from Erythroxylum baracoense, assembly GCA_025629805.1. Taxonomy (NCBI): domain Eukaryota; kingdom Viridiplantae; phylum Streptophyta; class Magnoliopsida; order Malpighiales; family Erythroxylaceae; genus Erythroxylum; species Erythroxylum baracoense. Next base: position 37,734,039 of record JAOTAY010000006.1, on the reverse strand, counting down.
CCAGCAGTCATCAAAGTAAAGTGAACTCTTTTGTTTGTACATGATTAAATGATGGTGTCTCACTAAACACCATTACTTTACTTTTAATTTTTGCTTAAATGTATTAAAAAAAGAGTCAGTGTGAAATCAAACTTAAGGTTACGTGTTCTAAATAACTTATTTGGCCAAGTTGGACCATCATCTCTGAAGCAATTAATGATATGGTTAAGTTTGAGCCTTCATTTTCAAAGCACAAAGGGTAAATGATGACAGGAAAAGCCTCCATGGATTTAGCAGTGAAAATTTAAAGAAAAAGAGCACAGAAAGGAGAGGGACAGAGGAGGCACGTCAAGCGGTCCCCTGTAAGTCAAAAGAGCAGAGGAAGTGCAAAAGTGAAAACAAAAGAAAAAAAAAGGAAAATTTTCTGATTAACGTCCATTACTAGAGGAATGCTTATATATAGTCGAAGAGGGCCAGACCACAGAGTATAGAGTCATTACCTGTTAGAAAAGCTCAGACACCAACGTTCTACTTTTAGACCCCTCCATTATATACTCAATAATTTTTGCCTTCAATTTTTTTTCCTTTCTTTTGCTTCCAAAGAATTCATTTTTTTTTAAATCTTGGTTCACTTCTTGTTTCTTGGAATTCCATCATATAAACCCTTTTGAATCTTGGATCTTTATATTCACAAAGCTTGTTTAGAACTCTGTGGGTGGTGAAAAAGTTGATCAAGCTCGAGGTATAACACGGAGCTTGTTTCTTGGGATTGTAAGAAAAGAGAAGGAAAGTGGGACAAAGAAAGAACGATAAAAAAAAACAGAGCAGAGACAGAGACAGAGTAGGGGAGGGAAGAGATGGAACAGAAACATGTGTTGTTGTCTGCGTTGAGCATCGGAGTTGGGGTTGGTGTGGGGTTTGGATTGGCTTCTGGGCAAAGCGTGAGTAGATTGACAGGTAAAAATGGCTCACCAGATGGTGTCTCCGCCGTGCAGATTGAGCAAGAGTTGATGAGGCAAGTTGCTGATGGTAAAGATATCGAGGTCACTTTTGACGAGTTCCCTTATTACATCAGGTACAAACAAGTTTTGATTCCTTTGTTCCAGGAAGAAACTTGTGTGAATTCCTTTTTTTTGGTGTTAGTGCATATGGGATTCTTGTGCATTGCAAATGTTCTTGGTTGGTGATGTATAAAGATCAAGTTTTTCCGAATAAATTTAACCTGGTTTCCATCTTTCTGTGGTGGATATAACTTGTAAGTTTGTGCTGAAACTTCTGATCTTTTGATTTCAGATGATCTGGAGTACCATTAATTCGAGTTCTGTGATAATTTTTACTGTATTTCGTTGATAATATCATTTTGTAAAACTCAATACACGTTATTTCAGACTGTTCTTATGAATGCTTTTTAAGAATTTTATAAAATTATTTGGATCACTGGCTGGTCTTCTTCTGGACTCTGGGAGATTAGGGAAGGATGCATCTTAATACAACTTTCTGGTACTTGAGTTCACATTCCTTTGCATGATGTGCAATTGCAGTGAGAAAACAAAGTTCTTATTGACAAGTGCTGCTCGTGTTCATCTGAAGCACTATGATCTATCCAAGCACACCCGGAATCTTTCGCCGGCTAGTCGGGCGATTTTGCTCTCCGTACCGACCGGTATGGAGTGGAAATAAGTAATGTTACTTCCTTTGATTTGTTGTGTTTTTAAAGCTTACTTTTAACCTAGTCTTGCTTATTGCAATTTCTGAAGAACTTTATCCACAAACGCTTGCCAAGGCTTTAGCACGTTACTTTGAATCAAAGTTGTTGTTGCTGGATGTCACTGACTTCTCCATAAAGGTGAGTGGATGACACTAGTCAAAGCTCTTTCTCTTCACTTTGAATGCTATACTTCGTTTTTAGATCCTTTATCTTTGCCTAATTACAGATGCAGAGCAAATATGGGTGCACCAGGAAGGAATCTGTAAGCCTTCACTTGCCTTTTTTTTTTTTCCCTGATAAAGAAGCACATGCCCTTTTTTACCTAAAAGCCTTAACTTAATATTAAAAGACATAAGCAGTTGAGTTTTTTTTTTTAAGATTATTAAAGTGATTGTTTAGATTGCTTGTGAATGGAATTTAAAGTCCAAAATTTGTAGTGGGCATTTTGAGATGATTATAGAGGTGTTTTTGAACTTTTACGGAGACTTTTTTTTGGAAGGTCAAAATACAGCATAGTTTCTGAATTAGAAACTGGAAGCTTTTACTTTTGAAAATTGGAAATTTCTGTATAACCATGTTCATTGAACAAGATACTTCTCCGATCTTCTCGCAGCCTTTCAAGAGAACTCTCTCAGAAGTGACATTGGATCGGATGTCAAGTTTGTTTTCTTCTTTCTCATTCCTTCCTCCAAGTGAAGAAACAAGAGGTATAGCTCATACTGTTTTGTTAGATGAAGATACATGTATTCCTTACTGTTCTGTATGTCAAAAATCTCAACTACTGATCAAGAAATGTCTTGCAGGCAAAATACATAGGCAGACCAGTGCTACAGATATAAAATCGAGGTACGTTCTTGAGTTTTAAGTCTCATGATGTTGCATAACAGTTTCCAACCTTGTAGCCTTGTCAATATTTGCAGAGGAATGGAGGATTCTAATAATCCCACAAAACTTCATAGAAATGCCTCTATAGCATCCGATATGAGTAGTACTTCTTCACAGTCTGCTTCTGCAAATTCAGGTGATAATCAGAAATTGCTCATCAGTAAACTGATAAAATTGGATATTCGATATTGAAGCAGATTTCATTAGAGGGAATGGAACATCATTCCTATTTCCACTTTTATACATTGATGGTTTCTTTTAGAAACTAAATTTCAGTTTGGTGCAAAAAGATTTGCTTCTGATTTGCCTCTTGGGAATTCACTTTTCAGCTTTGTTGAAGAACACAAGCAACTGGTGCTTTGATGAGAAAGTATTTCTGCAGTCTCTTTACAAGGTATATTCATCTGCAATCAGTTTCTTGTTCAAATTCTTTTAGTTTGTGTTCACGTTCTTGATTTTAGACCTGTTACTGTTACAGGTGTTGGTAACAATTTCAGAATCGGATCCTGTAATTTTATACATTCGGGATGTTGAGAAGCTTCTTCTCCCATCTCAAAGGTTGTACAATTTGTTCGACAAGTTCTTGAAGAAACTTTCAGGTTCGGTCTTGGTACTTGGTTCCAGGATGCTGGATCAAGAAGATGATTTCCAAGATATGGATGAAAGACTCACTGTACTGTTTCCATACAATATTGACATCAAACCACCAGAAGATGAGACTAATCTTGTGAACTGGAAAGCAAAACTTGAAGAGGATATGAAGATGCTTCAGTTTCAAGATAACAAAAACCACATTGTTGAAGTACTTGCGGCAAATGATATTGAGTGTGATGATTTAGGCTCAATTTGTATGGCAGATACAATGATTCTTAGCAATTACGTAGAAGAAATCGTGTTATCTGCAATCTCATACCATCTAGCACACAAAAAGGACCCGGATTATCGAAACGGAAAGCTTGTGATCTCATCAGAGAGGTACTAATTGGTTAGTTTCATGTTCTTCTGTTTAAAGAACTTCTATTAATCACTGTGCACAACCTGGAGCAGCTTGTCCCATGGATTGAGCTTATTCCAGGAGGGAAAAAGTAGTGGAAAGGACACTTTGAAGCCTGAGACGAACGGTGATGCCGGAAAGGTTTGTTCCATAATATAATAATGTACTCCTTGTTAGTCTCAGAATATGATGAAATAGAGTTTTAAGGTACTGATAAATGTCCAAGATTCACCAAGCGCAGGACTCTGACGTAGAGGATACTGTTGGTGCAAAGTCTGAGTCAAAACCTGAAACCACAGGCACCGAGAATAAAAATGAGACAGAGAAATCTCTTCCAGGGATCAAGAAGGATGGCGAGAGTCCATCTCCCGCTAAAGCCCCTGTGAGTCACAATCCTTCAGGTTTTTGGCTAAAAAAGATTAAACCAGGACTTAAGATACTTACTAATGAGTTTACATTGCTTCCTGAAGGAAGTTCCTCCTGACAATGAATTCGAGAAAAGAATAAGACCAGAGGTCATCCCTGCAAGTGAGATTGGGGTGACATTTGCAGATATTGGTGCCATGGATGAGATTAAGGAATCACTTCAGGAGCTTGTCATGCTTCCTTTACGGAGACCTGACCTTTTCAAAGGAGGGCTTCTTAAACCGTGCAGAGGCATACTACTCTTTGGCCCTCCAGGTACAGGTAAAACAATGCTGGCAAAAGCCATAGCGAATGAAGCTGGAGCTAGTTTCATTAATGTCTCAATGTCCACCATCACTTCAAAATGGTTTGGTGAAGATGAAAAGAATGTGCGAGCACTGTTTACGCTGGCTGCAAAGGTTGCTCCAACAATTATATTCGTTGATGAGGTTGATAGTATGCTTGGTCAGCGTACAAGAGTTGGTGAGCATGAGGCTATGCGGAAGATTAAGAACGAGTTCATGGCACATTGGGATGGACTCCTGACAAAATCTGGTGAGCGCATTCTTGTTCTTGCTGCAACCAACAGACCATTTGATCTTGATGAAGCAATTATCAGGCGATTTGAGCGCAGGTACGCTGCATTATCATGATTCTATAGATGAAAATTCCTGGAAGACAAAACCCCAAGTTCGAGGATTTTATAAACTCTTGGGGATGATTATCCTTTCCAGGATAGAACTCAACACCTCAGTTAAGTTCAAAAAATGTATATTTTCATGAATCACTCAAAACAAACATTTTACATTGAGCAGGATTATGGTTGGTCTACCATCTGTAGAGAACAGGGAAGTAATCCTGAAAACACTTCTGGCAAAGGAAAAGACCGAAGAACTCGACTTCAAGGAGCTAGCCACTATGACAGAAGGATATAGTGGCAGTGATCTGAAGGTTTGTTATTTTCACATTCACTTGACTCTTTGTTCATGGCTTCCAAAAAGATTCAAACAGATAATTGACCCTGATCACTCCTGTCGTGAACTTCTGCAAGCAGAACTTTTGTGTGACCGCAGCTTATCGCCCTGTGAGAGAGCTATTACAGCAGGAGATGCAGAAGGAAAAGGTAAGTTTGAACTCCCTAATGTTAGAACTTCAATAGGTCATGCAATATCCTGAATATTAAACTTCACTGTAGGAAAAAAAGAAGAAAGCTGAAGAAGGAACAAGCATGGACGATACTTCAGCTACCAAGGAAGAAGATAAAGAAGAACAAGTAATCATTTTGAGACCCTTAAACATGGACGACCTGAGGCAGGCAAAGAACCAGGTGACTTTTGCATGAGCTTTCATATAGACGATAGTTTCGGCTACTTGCAGTCTACTGCATAATAATATCCAACTCAGATGCTTATTCTGTGCTTAAATTGTCCTAAAATTGTTTCAATTAATCGAGTTTGAGATCAATCTCGAATGCTTTTATGAAATTCCCTCTGCCCCTCGAGACCTAAAATGTTCAGTTAACTGGCATTATTTTATGCTGCAGGTGGCTGCAAGTTTTGCAGCTGAAGGTTCAGTAATGAGTGAGCTAAAACAATGGAATGATTTGTATGGAGAAGGAGGTTCCAGGAAAAAGCAACAATTAACTTACTTCCTGTAGATAGCTAGATACTCATCCGATACACTTATTACTCACATTCTGAGGATCATAGTAAATAGAGAAACAATTGCCCCTGCAAGTGCCCCTGCAAGTGCAATGTAGTTGTTGCAGCTACCAGATAAGCGTACTTTAAAATTGTGAAATCCGAGACCTCCTGGAACCTGATATGAGAGCCCTGCAGATCCTGCAAAAGCCTTCTCCAAGTCATTCCATCTGGAACCTGTATATCATTGCCAAAAGAGAGGAGACCGCATTAATCGATCGGGGACACTCGACGGAAGGAATTGTTCTTGTTTTCAAATTTTCACCTTCATTGAGTGTACTGTTATTTCAAATCAAACAGGTTGCTTTCCAAAGCAGATTCCACCATGTTCCCAGCGTGTGTTGTATAATTATTGTTTGAGCCATGAGAATTGGAACTTGTTTCTGTTTTCAGAAAGTAGGAGGAACTTGTATTGGATTGTTAGGTGATTTGTAGACATTGAACAATCTCTTCAGATACTAAGCATTTGTACATGGATCTTGTCTAGATTAATATAATTCTTCTTACCCTTTGCCTCAAAATCCTAGATGCCTAGATAGTGATTCAATAGTAACAACAGCATTTCTTTTTATGATATTCAAATCTTTTAGGCAATTATACAAAAACAGTGATTTTTTTATAATGGTTCGAATGGGATTCCGAATTTTGAACCAGATTTGAATTTTGTACACAAATAGACCAATTGGATCTCCCACTGGCCCAACCCTACCTTGGGCATATAAAGAAGTCCAACATACGTCGGCTGAATATATACGACGTCGTGCTATATGGATTCCCAACGAATTGGCGGTTGATGTTGTTGATTGACTTGACGATCCACAGAAAAAAGTTCGGGAAATTTTTCTCCCAGAGTTTGCTAAAGGAATTGTACAATGTCAAATTCAATTCAAAGATACCAAAATCTGGGTTACAAGGAGGCTCTCTCAAGAAACGACCTTTACCCAATAGCCTGCAAGGAGCTCAGTTTGATTCTCAGAGAAGCTTACGCCAAACTCCCTAAGAATCTTCAATCTATCATCTTCCACGACACTCTCACCGCCTTTCGTCTGCTTCCTGAGTAAGCTGTTTAGTTTTTACGTTTTTTTTTTTTCCTTACCCGAAAGCTTTGTCTTGCGAATTATACGTTCCCAGTTCGTGGCAATAATTAATTCAACCAAATGGAGACATGTTCTGGGTTTTGGTCGCTTGTGGCCATTGAATTGTTGCCAATTCTGTGTCTGTATGATCTTCCGTGGTTTAATTGTATGTCTATCCGAGTTCGATCCTCATTTTCAATGCGAAGATCATTACAATCTTGGATAGTTAGCATGTTTTTCGTTCTTGGTTCCTTTGAGATCAAGAGGTTGCTATCTTATGCTAATACTTAATTGCTGGATTGTTTGTGAGAAGGCTACAGCTCTGAAATCTCTGTTGTTATTTATGTTATAATGTTAATGTTTTCAAAACGGTATCACTAGCATCTTAAATCCGAACGAACTTGGTTTCTTTCAGTTTCTAGTAAATAAGTCTGTCGAGCTAGCCTTTGGGACATAGTAGCTGAGTAATTTGAATCCATGAGACAATTACGTGATTTTAAAAGTAATTTCTTTAGATATAAATCAAAGGTGTGAGCACTTACTTAAGACTTTTCGGAGAATGTTGGGATGCAAATCGTGACTTTAGCCTTATGAGAATACCAGCGATGAAGAACTAGTTTGCATGCACAGTTAGTTGTGCAGGAAAATTTTTGGTTTGAATTCACTTCGACTTTCCTAGGAGGTGTCTTATTGGGTTGTCTTGTCATAGAATGCAGACAAGGATAGCTATTTCAGCAGCCCATCTCCTAAGCCAGAGTGCTGAAGCTGCGTTACCGAAGCAGAAGAAAAACATGGCTGTTACGGAATTCAAACATGCTAAGGTTGCTCAAAAGAGGCGGTCTAAAAGCAATCAGGAGGAAGAAAGTAAAGTTAGAACAAAAGTAGATGTTTTACTGTATATCCGATGATTATCTGTGTTTGACTCATCCATTAAACCATGTTTCCTAAATGTTTTAGGTGCAACAGAATTGCCAGAAGATGTTCTTGCATGCATCTTCAGTTTTCTGGACATCCAGTCTTTAGCTTCTGTTGGGCAAGTTTGCTGGTAATTGTTATTCACTTTTACCATATTGATTGTATCTCAACAACTCACACCCCTACAATGCATAACCCATGGGCAAATGTTCGTAGTCTCGTAGAGGAGTAGTTTTCCATGTGTTGGTTCAGCTAGTTGCAACCATCTTGAGTTTAGCTATAAACTTGGTTAAGTAAATGTCTAGTATGTTCTGTCGCTTAATCGTTCTTCGAACAGTTCTTTTCATCTCAGTCAATCTATTGGTGCTATGTGTGAAGGTCATGGAATTTTGCAGCTAGTGACAACAATTTGTGGCAATCACAATATGCAACATATTTCGGTAACGGTATCCTTTCAGATGCTGAGTCACTGAACAGCAGTGAATGTGGATATAGGAAGTTCAGTCATTTGAAGAAGAACAGGATGACAAGAACCAATATTGATTGGAAAGAGGCCTTTAAAAGGGCATATTTAGGTATGTTTGTCGTTTTATCTTCACTGACACTGCGAGAAATATTTTTTCGTTCTTTTTTTTTCTATTGGGCTATATAAAAACTACATTTTTTAATTGAAAAATGCTTTGTTCATTGGAGTTCAGCTCCTGCAATCAACTAAATACATTTAGGTTTTCCATAACCATCTAGTGATGGTTCCAAAAGGAAACCATGACAAGGTTGTCAGATCTTTACTTGCAATTCATTACATTTTGTTTAATTGGTTTTGTTGTTTCAGGCAATTCTTCAAAAAGATTAACATCTAAAAGGGGTTATTGCGATCATTGTGAATCGATAGTGTGGCTTAATAATATGAGATGCTGCAATGAAGATTTTAGTGCACCTCAATATCGAAAAGGGCAGATCATCCCCGTATCTTCGCACCAGGTACTTCTCTCAATATCTTCTACGTCGTTTTAACCCTTTGTTTCCTTACATTTTAATCGAAGAGGATCATATGAGTGGAAGTTTTCTCTTCAAAACACTTCCCCCAAAAAAGGGCCTTTTTTTCCAGATTAAGATGTGTATTTTGTTATGCTTGTTCAATATGAAATTGTTATGCATTCAACTTTTCTATATTCAATATCTTCAGGTTCTTGAATATCTCTTAGATGGGTCCTTATCACTTGATCCAGCTTCGGACAGTGAAAGCGAATCCGATGAAGGGTCAAATTTTGGATTATGGGCATATCCGAGGTTCATTTGTGAATGATGGGAGTATCTAGAATTTTTGTGATTCTTAGTGTGCGGTATGTTCACGTTGATAATTTAAGCTTGAGCTTAGAAACTTTGCCTAGTACCATTACTGCTCAGGATGTCCTGTAAATTAACCCTGCGACAAGAACGCATATAAATCTTCGTTTTTTGAATTGCTTGGATATGAATTCTGACGCTCCCTGCTTATTCCTGTATTTTCAGTTTTATTTATTTGGTACGCAACTTCTTCAAAAACCCGCCTGGTTCGAGTCAGGCTCAACGTAACCTAACCTAACAAGTTCAGTTCAATTTGTCAGGATTCATATCATGGATCGATCAATGAATCTTCTTGTAGACATTTGATTGGACCTGGGGAAATTTTCCTCTGAGACAATATTGGTCAATGGATCAGGCCCAACAAATTAAAGCTCCTTTTACATTTTTTTTCTACAAGACCAACGTTTAAAATTCTTTAATATTTTAAAAATTGGTTTAAAAGATTAAATCAGTATAATATAAATTTAAGAATTTAAAATATAATTATAAGAAATTTTTATTCTTTATTAATAAATTTAAAGTTTAATTAAAAAATTATTAAAAATTAATTAATTAATTAATTAATTTTATTATTTTTATAAAATTTTGTTAATTTAAAAGTTTTACCTATTAATTAATAAATTGGTCAATTTTTAAAATAAAAATATTAAAATAAATTAAATCAAAAAATTTAAAATCCAACTAAAAAATTAATCAGTTCAAAGTTTTTATAATTAAATCGATCAAACTGATTAAATTTTTAATCATTAATTTTATCTTATACAGATAATAGAGAAAAAATATTTTTAAAAAATAGAGCTTGTGCCTTTGTTATTTTTCTCTTTTTTTTATATGAAGAGAAGAACAGACAAAGCAAAGTAGCAGACAGAGTCTGATCAATCAGTTCATATCGTAGCATCCGCTTGAACACCATGCATATTTAACAGATAATAAATAAAGTTTTATCATTACCAAAAAATCATGGAGTATTTTATTTATGACACATGATTTGAGCTATATTATATAGTATTTATTAATACACATTTAAAAATATTAATTTCAAATTATTCCCCACACTAAAAAATAAGAAACAGCTCAGGACTTTTGAATACAAGGTATGCTTTTGTCTTGTTTTGTTGCCATATGCATGATAATAAAATATTGACAAGTCAAGGGTCTGTCTAGTCCACTTATTTTCCATTAAAAATATCAAAGTGCTAAGAGTCAACTTAAGCAAGACGTGCAGGCCAAAACCAAAACTGAAGCGAAGGTTTTGAGTCTTTGATAACGAGAAGTGGCCTAATAGTTTCAGCACCTTATTTAAGACTCTTTTTTATAGGAGATTTTAAGTTTGAGTCACATCAAAGGAGAAGAAATGAGAAATTTGTCTTATTGATGATCCTCTAGCCTCCTGGGCATAGCTCCTTGATAGGATCAATTACAGACGCCTCGCTTCCAGCAGCAGTGTGAGAGTTGAAGCTAATAGGAAATTCGAGGGCTGTTGGGAACCTGATGCTGAGTGGGGGGCCAGCGATCAATCAACAATTGACCAATCAAGTATGTGACGACTCCTTATGCACAGAAGTGTACAGACTACGTAGAAATCTGAGGGATCTTGAGATTCCAGATTTATATCCTTTAGGATTCTTGTGGTGGGATCTTAGAGACTTAGAATTAGTTCGACTAAACTGAGATACCTAATATAATAAAAAAAACTGAAGTGAAGGACCTACGAATGATTCGACCTTCATAATTGAAATAATAATAAGAATAAGTAATCGAAACAATGTGAAGGGCTAAAAATGACAGAACGGCCGAAAACGTTTTTTGACCATGTTGTTCAATAATTGAAGGACTCGCCTAGCTTTGAATGGTTCAATGAAGATGACCAGAGGGGAGGAAAAAAGAAAAAGACCCGCTTTTTGTTAACTTTAATAAATAATATATTTTTAAATAAATTGTTAAGCAACTTATAAATTATTAATCGACTCTAAATTAAATAATAAATACGTAAATTACAAAATTCAAAGAGTTTATATTGTTTTTTATTGAAATTAAAAAATATATTTTTAATCAATTTAACAATATTTAAATGAGACAATTTTTTAGTTTAATTTTTAACTTTTAAGTTTGATATATTTTAATAATTTTTTGTTATAAATAAATTAGTTTATTAAATAATTACCTAATTTTTATAAACTAATCCATTCTTATAAATAACATAAATAAATAAATTTTAATTAAAATTTAAAATTTGTAATGAAATTATATTTCAAATAATTTAATTTTTAACTAGTTTTACGATTATATGAATTGAATATTATTAACTTAATCGACTTCATGACTCTAAATTAAATAATAAATACATAAAATATAAATTTTAAAGAATTAAACTATCCACATTATATCGTTTTTTATTGAAACTAAAAAAAGTATAATTTTGATCAGTTTAATAATATTTAAATTGATCAATTTTTTAGTTTAATTTTTAACTTATAAGTTTAAATATTTTAATAATTTTTGTTGTTAAAAATAAATTAATTTATTAAATAATCGGTCAGTTTTTATAAACTAATCGATTTTTATAAATTAATAAATTTTAATAAAATTATATTTTAAATTATTTAATTTAATTTAATTTTTAACTAATTTTAAAATTATATGAATTAAATCTTATAAACTTAATTTTATGTTTTATAGATATGACTTTTCATCTAATTTTTAAAACATTGAAAAAAATCTTATGTTCAAGTGAGGATAATAAGACAATCTACTATAGCCAAAATTGACGTTACTACCTGAGCTATCTGTTCAAGCTTGTTCAGAGAACAATTTTGAGCGACAGTTTCGTGCACTCTGTTCAGAACCTATACAGTAATCTGTAACTTCACAGTAGGATACAGTAAAATATCGAATAGATACAGGTAAATCCTATTCCTCCATAGCCTGTGAATCCTCGTCTCAGCTCAGCTCATAGTGACGTATCGGAACAACAACTATAATAAGTACAAATCACATATCGTTTGCTTTGGTGATACGTTTTTACTGTGCAAAAGAAAAAGGGAAAAAAGGAGGTCCTAACAGGTCAAAACCCTTTTAAAGACTCTGAACTCTGAGGAAACTCTGATTCAAAGCCAAGTGGTTGAGGAGAAAGATGACCCATTTGGACCAAAATTCCTTTGCCTTGTCAAAGGAACCAAAACAAAAGACTGACTTTATCAGAAAAATCATTTTTTCTTTTTTCCTTTTTCCCAAGTCTCTGGAAAAAGCAAAGCCTGCAAGCTCTGTCTTTTTACTAGTTTATAGTGACCTTAATATTAATCTCAAAATTAACTTAAAGGATTACTTAATGAATCAAGTCAAAGTTACATGTTAGGTTCTAATCTGTGGTTGAATTTTGATTTTTCAATTTTTGCATTAAAAAAGGTAGAATCTCCCATTTCAGGTGCCCCTACACTCTTGGCTAAACAGAGTAGTGGAGAAGTAAATTACAGATTAATCTCATTCAATTTTTCAAAGAGGCAGTCTCATATTCGATACACACAAAAAGCTATCACATCGGATAAAACTCTCACATTATCATTGTCAAGACTCGAACCTGAAACTTTATACTCAACAATCTCTTTGAAGACTAGTTGAATTACCTGTGCAGGCTTTGATTTCTCAATTCTAATACTTGAGTATCTTGACCTTTTGTGAAGAATCGGAGATTAGGATCTCACGTATTTAAAAGATGCCCCTTAAAGAATGGTCGAGTTAGTGAAATAGATCAGGACCAAAAAATCATGTGTTCGAGCTTCAAATTGACTCCTAAATTTGGTAATAACCTAAAGCTAACCAAATAAAAGATGGTCGCTAATTTTGGATTGGATTGGAATTGAGTCGGATCAAATTCGACTGTAATATTTAAGAATCCCTTTCCGTGATTCGTACAAGATTTAATCCACCAAGTTTACGCAAGCTTACGCAATTCTCTGGTGAAATTGAGGTCTTGGACTTTACCTTCATGGGATTCAAATTTTCCGTCATAAAAGACAAGTCTTAAATGTATAGATTCTGAGCTAAACTTTATTCACACGGCATTGCTCAGTCTACGCTCTATTTCTGTCCTCTCCTTCCAAGAATCAGCTCTCTGTCTCCGGGTCAGGGTCAGACTGAGCAGAGAAGTCCTTAGCCCACGAAAAAGGCTTCGTAGATGTATAATCGAACACCAAAACATACAAAAGCTACCGTATCTTCCGAAAACCTGTAAAAGCAGAGCAAAAAGCTATAATCTTTCTCTTTTCAATCTCTCATGTACCAAGTGCACAACCTCTCTCAATCACACACATACCCACTTTAAAGCCTGTGTTAAAACCCTGAGTATAGACCATATACTTCTGGTCGTCTTCTTCTTCATAAGCTCTGTTCTTTATTTATTGTTTTCCTTAGTCTTGAATCATGAAAGCTCTCTATTTCCTCAACTTCTGGAGGGCAACAACCCAGAAAGAACACCGCCCTTCTACTGAAAACAATGTTGCCGCCGAGTTTTCAAGCGCTGTGGTCTACTCAGACGACGAGTTTTATGAAGGGGAAGATTCTTTATTTGAGTTGGAGTGTACCCTGTCTGATTTTGACTGCAATAAGATCAAGAACAACCTCCCATCAGACACTGATAATAATAAGTTTGACTTCAGGGACGAAGCTCTACACAAGTCGTCGGCCATTAAAACTGACAATGGCGAAAGTCAATGTTCACAACCTGCTCTTTCTCCGTCTCCTACTGATCATGTCTCTAAAAGACAGGTATTACCCGTTGAACCCATCTTCAAGCCGCAGTCTCCAATCTCGGTATTGAGATCAGGCCCCAAGTTTCGCGTCCTGATGTTTAAGAAATCCAAGTCAATGGCGGTCCAGAAAACGGAGGAAACAGAGTTAAGTGGCGTGTTTGTGGACAACAACGCCCAAACTGCTAACAAGCAAGGAAATGAAGTGAACTTCAAAAAATCTCCACAAAGTGCTACCTTCACCAGAGACAACAGCCTGAGAATGCACAAGTACCTTAAGGTAATAAAGCCTCTATATGTCAAACTCTCTAAGAAACTGAATGAAAAGATGAAACTATCAGAGGAGTTGTCAATGTCATCAGCGTCGTCGTCACCGGCAACCTATAATAGAAGTTCACCGAAGAACAGGAAACAGGGGAATATTCCGGCCGGAATCAGAGTAGTTGGTAAACATCTTGGCAAAAGCAAGTCCTCATCTTCAACAGCCGACGTTTCACCGGTAAGTCGGAGGGATGATTCCTTGCAGCTGCAGCAAGATGGTATTCAAAGTGCAATCCAACATTGCAAGAGATCATATAACTTGAGAGGTAAAACTTCAATCCACATACTAGCTCAATTGTTTCATTTCTTTTAGTGCCCTGTTACAATATTGTTCACCCTTTAATGGCTTCCGAAATCTGCTTACAGATTATTCTTTGCCTTCACGGTTTGCAAGTGATTCGATGCCAGAGAAGTTGCTAGATTCACCAAGAATTTCAACCGAATAGCTTGGAATTAAACAAGCATTTCAAAGCTACAGGATTTGGATCTAAAGGGGAGAGGTAGCTTGAAACCTGGTAGATTTGAAATTCAATACTACACAGACTAAATGAACAAGAACGCATGTTCTTGTTCTCTTTGTAAAGACAAAAACTAAACAAATAACACTAAAGTTAGGTTCTTTTGTATCTTCTATCTTCAGTTACAAGCAGGTGATGGGTCATTAAGAAAAACTGGAACAAGAGATCTGATATTGTATCTGTTCCTAGTAGGAATGTCTGGACTGGTTGTTCTTGTCAATGGGATATCATTTCTGGATTTGAAAATCTTAAAATGATTAGTAATTTGGAAGGTGGAAAAAGACACAGGCTCCTTTATTTAATTAATTTTTAAAATTTGTCTTAAGCTTCACGCTTATATTAATCAAGCAATCAAGTTTGTTACTGTTCTAACGCAGAAAGATCTCTGCTATACACAGTGAAAAGCAACTTGTTCTCAGGCATTTGCCCGAGATAGTAGGCCATAAACCCATGTAATTAATGCCCTGATGGCATTACCTGAAGCAAAGAACACATCGTTAAGTTTGTACATTTTTGGGGAAGTGGAGAAAGAAACATGTCAAAGGGCAAGATTGATGATTGGTTTTGGTCATAAATGATCCTGAAACCTACAGTAAACT
Source organism: Erythroxylum baracoense (assembly GCA_025629805.1). Taxonomy (NCBI): domain Eukaryota; kingdom Viridiplantae; phylum Streptophyta; class Magnoliopsida; order Malpighiales; family Erythroxylaceae; genus Erythroxylum; species Erythroxylum baracoense. Next base: position 37,718,847 of record JAOTAY010000006.1, on the reverse strand, counting down.
GCAAAGCTAAACACAAAGTTTTCTATATCACCATCATTAAGGCAAGAACTAGCTAAGCACCACCAAATCTGTCCCACTTCAGGTCTATTCTGTACCGTTGCAAGCACGTTCATTGGTCCCCCTGCTCACCAGACACAAGGTTCTTAAATTTCAGGGCACGAGCTGACGAGCATATATGTGCTTGAGGACATAAAAATTCCAGGAAAATGGAATAGAACTTGTTCCTCCTTAAAGAGTGGAGTGAACTGAACATGGTCGGTGGTGCGAAACCTCCCAAGTGCCTTCAAGTTGCTGGTTTTCGTTACATTTCATTCACGTACTTAAAAAGTGTGAAATATGTAAAGATTGATTAATATTAGTTATTTTTAGTTTATTATTTTTATATAATTTATTCAGAATAAATGACTCAGATTGCAAATAAAATAATTTAAAATTTTTATTTTATTAAAATATTATAGTGATAAAATGTTATTAACCTAATAATCTAATTAAATTCTTCAATTTGATTAAATTTGGGTCAAATCAATAACTTATTTGAAATTATAATTTAAATCATTTATATCATGTATAATTTGTTATTATTTTTAATAAATATATAAAATATTTTTATAAAAATCTTAAAAAATAAAAATAAAAATTTTAATAAAATTTTTAAAAATTAAAGATCATATATTTTTATCAATTTATTTCCAATACGAAATTGAAAATGGGTTTTGCAAGTTCGAGACAAAGATGCTCAAACATGGTTCATACAGGAACCCAACAAACTTGGAAAATCGATGACAGGCGTCTGGTCTGGTCTGAGGGACGATACATTGCACCAACAGGCACCAAGAACAAAACAATCCCATCCCAGCAATGTCAATAGATTTGCCTTGATCTTGTTCCCTTACGATTAGGAAATCTGATGCATGTTCTTAACGTAAATCTGTTCTTACTTTTTCTTCAGTGTGACGTAGAAGCTGACATGATTGAACGTAAATTAAATGTTTCAGGAAAAAGTTATGATAATGACTCTGTTGTTTTGACTGAAAGAAGGAAAAGTAACAAATTGGAACTACCGACAGTTTCAGAGTTCATTGGATAAGCAATGATGGATAGGGCGGTGTTGTTGAAAACTGTGAATGAAGACTGCGAAAATCAGGAGTAAATGTGGAAGATAAGAGTAATAACAATTCCCTGAAACGATTCAGATGATCTTTTTCAGCTTCTACTTTTGTTTTTGAACTAATCGAGTAGAATCAGGGATGTGGGCTGGGTCGGATCCGGATCTTCTATAGATTAGGCCCAGTTTAAGAATATCATTAGGATACGTTCATCCTGGTCCTAAAAATTGACATTGTTATAATTTATAGATTCATTAAATTAAAAATTTAAAACATCATGTTTTTTTGAGCAAGAATACATTTCTCATTATCTCGTATTGAAATAGTCATAAAGGAGGATTGAGATAGTATCCCAAATAACTTGACTAGCATAGCGATATGCAACTTTAGCTAGATTATGAGCGCCTATATTTGAAATAAACTAAACTTAATTTATTAAATCAACTTAGTGCCTGTTTAGATAAACTTATATCACTAGAGTTTTTGTTAGTAGAGTTTTTCTAATAAGAGCTTTTCTAAGAAGCTAGTTGACTGATTGACTGTCATTTAAAAAAGAGCTTCATACAATAGACTGTTTGACAACATAAAAATAAAAAGTACTTTTAATTTTAACTATATTTTATTTTGTAATAAAAATTATTTATGCATATAAATATTATTTAAAATATATTAAACAATATGCAAAGCACAATATATTAATTATTATATAATTTTAAACCATATGAAACATAAACGAAAATATATTTAACCAAATCTTTTGTATAAATTATAACATAAGTAAAACTAATATAAAAAATAAATATTAAAACATATAAAAAGTCAAATAATATTATATAAATCTCAAAATAAACGTGAAGATGCATTTGTGGGTATTGTAAAAATTATGTGTAAAACTTAAGAATAAAAGAAACTAAAAAATAAGCTCATTAATTGATCTGAAATTTTTACCCGAAAAATTACTTTTTTTAGAAGCTTCAAATTTAAGCTTTTTAAATATCTATATTTTTACTGCCAAAAAAGTTATTTATACTGAAAAAGTTCTTTTTCATTTTACTCCCAAATACTTATTTTTTTTAAAAAAATTGTTCAGTAAAAAAAAGTACTTATTTACTCTTCAAAAGCTCAATTAAATAGGTACTTAAACCAAAATATTCCTAACATCTTACTTTTAAATCTCAAAATTGGATCAATTTAAACTTAATTTATTAGTTAATTTCGAATTAAATGAACATGATTTACTAAACTTGTTCATTCCACATCTCATGATTCTCATCGCCCCTACAGAATTATCACTTACGTATTGCATAATGGATACGGAACAACTTCAAACGTTGTGAATTACGATTTAGCGTTGGCAGACTTTGACTTGCCCTTTGCTCTTATTTTTGTTGGGGGTTTCTAAGAAAATAGTCTCTGTATCTTTATCGAAGATGCGGGTACGACTGCATACATCTTACCCTCTCCATATTTTGTTTAGGCAAAAATTTGAGTATGTTTGGTTTGTTGTGGTAGACTTTAACTTGTGCATTATTATTGTTTCAAGTCAAAGAGAAGCGAGTTTCATAAAGTTTCAGACAAACATGCTCGAAGCACGGGTCATTGGACTAAACGGCCTTTTCTTATTATTCTATTTTATAAACATCTATTTATGTTTTTTTTGTAAATTTTATTTATTAAATAAATAAATATTTATAAGACAGGATAAAAATAGAGTAATAAAATCAGATAATTTTATTTATTGTAAATATCAATATTCAATAGCCGAAGAGAGCATCCGAACAATGTAGTTTCATCCGAGAACAATAGGATTTGTCTTGTTTCCGTGTTTTTTTTAATCAGAATTCATAATTGATCTCATTTGATTCTTTATTATTTTAAATTATCAAAAATGAGTATAATATTAATTTAAACAACACAATTTATTAAAATTTTAATAATTTTTTAAAATGTAAACTATTGCATAATTAACTACCCTATACAATTATTAAAAAAACTTAATTGATATGGTCAGTTTAATCTTAAAATTTTTGAATTATTTAATTGTTTAGCTCGAATTGATTTAATAACTCTTGTTAGGGATGTCAACGAACTAGGCTGACTAGGCTTGCTAATTATTTTTTTTAAGCAAAAACTTCCAAAAAGATGTTGTTTTGGACAAAACCACCTTGTTTTGGAAATAAAGGGTGGGCCTAGGCTTACTATAACTCGGTTAATCAGGACTAAAAGCGGGCCGGGTCGGGTTGGTTTTGTTATCTCTAACTCTTGTTATTAAACATTGATTAAATTATTAATTAATTGGTCAATTTTTATTTATTAACAAATTTTTACAAACTAAAATAAATTAATTAATTTTTATTTAACAATATATTTTTATTAAATCTCGAGATAAAGAAATTTTATTTAATCATATTTTAAATTCTTTAATTTTATTTAATCTTTATTAGTTTTATAACAGTTTAATTTCGATTTAAAATTTTAAACCTTACTAACGGTTTTAAATTTTTAAATCATTGGTTGGATATTTAATATTATTTATAAAAATATTATTATGTATGATAACTAATTATCATGCAATTTAATTTTTAATAATAAAAAGATAAAAATATTTCTTACAATAAATGAACTTACAAGAAAATGGGCCGATTCAATCGGCCTTTCTTGGTTAAAACACTAGTGGTCTCAATCTCAGCAAAGCCCAATCACTGACTTCACACATAATCTGATCTAGTCTCACTAATCAGCGAAAACCCACAAACTCTAATGGAGATGAGTAATAGTTCAAGATGAATTCAAATCATAACTTGATTCGAAATTCAAACTCAAATTTAACCTCAAACTCGAACTAAACTTAATCCAAAACCAGACTTGCCATCCATAACAAGATTAAATACCAACACGCTTCCAGGACTCGAACAATTCAGCAAGTGCTAAGCGTGAGGAGCCTCCATTGCTCATTGCAGCCTTAGCTCCGTCCCGCATGGCAATGGTTTGCTCTCTCACCAACTTACCTTCCTCCGATTCCATCAACCCTCTAACTCGCCTCTCCAACTCGGCGGCCCTCACAAACCCGTTCTCGGACTCATCCATTGGCAAAGCAAGCTTCATTTCTTCTACCAATAAGACCTTGTTCAACCTTTGTTCTGCGTACTGTGGCCAAGCCACCATCGGCACTCCTGCACACACCGCCTCAAGAACCGAGTTCCACCCGCAGTGAGTCACGAACCCGCCAACCGATTCGTGGTTCAAAACCGCCACTTGCGGTGCCCATGTCTTGACGACGAACCCTTTTTCACTGGTTCGGCTTAAGAAACTATCTGGGAGCAGAGAATCTAAATCTGGGTCTTCCTGTTTAGTGATGGCTAAGCTTTTGCCATCACTAGGTGGACTACGAACTACCCACAAGAACCTCTGTCCACTTCTCTCCAACCCCATAGCTATTTCTCTCAACTGGTCTCTCGAGAAGAGCCCCAAGCTTCCAAAACACAGAAAGACGACACTTCTGCTCGGTTGTGAATCAAGCCAAGTAAAGCACTGAGCCATGGAATCGTCACTGGTCTTAGCACCACCTCTTCGATCATCAGCTACTACCAACGGTCCAATACAGTAGATTGGCGGCGTGCGATTACTGGGAACGCACAATCCATCTGATATCGCCTTGGTCGCTCTATTCTCGAGTAACTCAAAAGTGTTTACTATAATTCCTGCTGATTCTGGAAACCTGCTAAAGCATTCTACAAAGTATTGATAAGCTTTATCTTCGCGGTCCAGGACCGGTTTTGGCACGTCAGAAGAATGAATCGGAGGTATTCCAGGGATGCTTAGAAATGTGTTGAGATCTCTGAAACTTTTTGATGTCTTTTGGTGAAGTATAGGCAGATACAAGAAGAAAGAAAGACAACCAGCTCCAGAAGTAAAAAAATGGTAGCCAGGAATGCTCAGTTCATTAGCTACAGATAGGGCAGCCGTACAGAAGAAGTCCATAACAAAGGCGCGAATAGTGTAACTCTGAGATAAGGACAGCAAGGCTTGCTGTACGTTAGGGTTGCTTAGGCGAATAACCTCAAAAGTGAGGGTTTCGTGGTTCGTTGCGGTGGTGGAAGCGAGCGTGATGGTGGGCAGGTGGTGGAATTTGATGGAAGGATAGGTGGCGGACACGGTGGAGATGTAAGGGGCGGTGGTGCCGGCATTGTACGGTGGAGCTAAGACCAATATGTGGATAGTGAGAGAGGATTGTTGAGTAACAAAGACTTTGCCAAGTTCCACCATAGATATCAAGTGACCTATGGCTGGTGTTGGGTAAAGAACTAAAGCCTCGTTCATGGCGGCCATGAAAGTATATGAATCTTTGTGCTTGAAATGTGAGGAAGATGATAAAATAAATACTAATTCAGGAGAAACCAAATTTAGGTTGAAATTGATTAGCTAAGCAGTGACAATTATCATTCTTTTCAGGTCAAGATCGATGTGTTAAAGAAAAAGTTCCTCACGTTACCTGTTTCAAATTTGTCCGATATAAGACTAAAAAATAACGTCTCGGTCTTGGGACGGTCGAAATACAAAGCATGATCCGACCGAGAAAGTAATGTCTTGCACATGCTAAGCCAGTCATTGGTGATGCGAGAGTGGTGGGCTAAGGTGATAAGGTTAGGATAACCAATGAAACCTTCGTAAAAACACAGATATGATTCATTGCTTGTCCTAATAATTTAAAATAATGTTACTTGTTAAAATAGTTTTTTTTTACCAATAATTTTAAAATTTAAACTGATAAATAAAATTTTAAATTCTGTTTATTAAAATTTAAATTTTAATTAAAAACATTAAATAAATTAACATATTTTTATAATGATTAAAAGAATAATATTTTTTCATATAATTACTTGGGCCCGATTTGAGCCAAACTTGAATGGCTTACCTGAATTTAGTTGAAAGTTTTATAATGAAATACAATAAAAAGTAATATTATTTCATCATTTGATAAAAAATCTTACAATAAAATGAAATGAAATAAAATAAAAGAAGAGGATTTTAAAATTTTAAGATGAAATATAAAATGATAAATAACTTTAAATTATAATATAAACTTTTTATTACATTATAAATTCTTCAATCTTTTCTGAATAATAATTTTTTAATATTATATTTATTTATTTTTCATTCTATTATAAATCATTTCATTCTATTATACTCTATTAAAAACTTTACATCCGATCAAACATAACAATCTAAATTTTTGAAAAAACACATCAGACAAATCAGGCCTCAGGTTGTGTTGCAAAGTGAGTTGGGTAAAGCCAGGTCAAGCCCAACCTGACTTTCAGCCCTAATATTTAAACGTTCCAACTCTCCATTCTTCACACTTTCAAGAACTACTTCTCATGCTTGTCCCTTTCCACGACCAAAACATTTGTGTAAGAAATATTTAATGTGTACATACAAATCATTTATTTGAATTTAATTATATTCTATCAGTTAAAAAGATTTTTAAAAATAAGCTCGTTTTATGTCAAATTTGTTATAAACATCAACAATTAAATCTTTGTTTTTTTTAAACGGAAGAACCTGCAGCCGCTATCATTTAGATGTGCATTAAGTAAACTTCTGAATTGACGCAATAACTTGCACATTACGCCAACCGGATACTCTGTACGAAAAGCTGTACGAAAATAATATGTCTATTCGTTGGCAACATGCAATGTTAGAAAACAACGATCGAGTACAAACTATAGAAATCAAGATACTATATATCTACAAGAATATATATATATATATATATAGACAGGAAGAGCAAGCTTTTCCCCTAGATAAAAAGCACAAAAGGAAAGTGATAAGTAGGCAATAAGAGTTTAAGAAACCACACCGAGGACTGATAAGCAGTCAGGTTCAGTGTCACACAAATGAGCAGCAGTTCTGAACAAACAATTCCAAGGCCAGTACAAAGAAACACAACATTATCATCCCGAATGTTTCTTAATCAAATATACAAGTAGAAAAAGGCATTTAAAAGGTACTAAAAGTAATTTTTAAGAACAAAATTGCACTGTTCAGTTACAAATACAACTAACCGCAACAACAAAAGCTCAGTACTCCCACTTCTTCAGCTCCATGCCATCCGGAGGACTTCCTTCAACCTTCTTAGACCCAACTTCTTTCCAGTTTGTTGACAGCACTGTCCCATTTGACTCGACCTGAAAGTTACGAGCACACAACTTAAGCAATCATCGCAAGAATATAGCAAACCGAACCATCACCGGACTTCCGTCTTATGCTTGCAAAGACATATTTGGAATTTCACACCCGACAAGTATTCGATACAAAGACACTGAAGATCTTACAAAAGATTTGCTCATGGCTCTTCTAGTGTCTTCATCAGCATCTGAATATATTTCTTTGAAAAATTTGTTCAAAGCTGCATCACCATCTAGCTTTTCTTCTTTCTCCTGATATTTTGGATCAGGACGTTACGTGCTCGGTTAAATTTGATTGCAGCAAGATTTTGTAAGAATACACATAAAAGCATGAGAGAGTTAATCCAAAAACAAAAGGATTACCTCCTTCTTCACTTGTGCTTCGAGCTTATCCCAATTTATTCCTCTTGGTTTTGAAGAGGGATAAGTTGGCCTATGAGATCCTGTTCCTGGTTTTGAAGATAGATAAAAAGTACATCACCAGTGTCAGAAGTAATCTTAGCCATCTGTTCATCATACACTGAATTCAAGCTACCTACGAAAAGCTTAAATTGGGAGAAACACCTCATACAATGGCATAAACCCCGAATTTAAGCTTTTCGTAAGTAGCTTGAATTCAGTGTATGATGAACAGATGGCTAAAGGATTCACCAAATTTCAGCATTCGTTACACATATTGCTATCTTGGCAAAAGAATTGCAACAATTTAAATTACTGATGCTGACCTGCTTGCATGTGCATCAAGAGATAAAGAAGGAATAATGAAAACAAAAGAAAAAATGATTCTTCATAGCAACCACAGTAAAAGAAGTAGCATCCTATGCGATGAATGAATGACCAAAGAGGCACACAAGATATGATCAAACAGTTTAGTGAACAGATATGACATTAACCTCTTCACGTACCAGAGGCAACAATAGCCCTTTGTAGAACAACCGGTTCCTTGCCGTATTCAAGAGAGGTCCAGTGTATTGGTTCCGCTTTTTCCAGGTGGATTTCAATCTTTGTAGACAAAACACTGGACTTGCATTTCGCAGGTACTATCTGTTAGCAATGTATGGTCATCAAGAATAAATTGCAATAATCAGGGCCTCCAGTGTGAAACAGGTGGAAATCACAACAGGTTTAACAAGCCATGAATGGTGGCAGGAGAACTAAGAAGTGATGTCCTAAAGGCGTCGGAAAAGCTGATTGGGATTGGCATATTCCTTGCATATAATGGAACTCCATATGTTAAGTCGGTAGATAGGCTTCCCATGAGGAAGCCATTTATACCTTTCGTTCCTTATTGGACCTGTAAGGCCAATAAGGTGTTCCAGCAAGGGTGAATCAAGCCAATGCCATCAGGTAAGTGCCAAGTATTTAACTGCATTTACTGTTTACACTGGTTTAAAGCAACAAATTTAATGCAAAACCTTCCCAAATAAACGGGGTTGAAAATGGTACTCCTCTTGACCAGGAACATTGATGTTAACACTTAACTGCAAAAGAAAAGGTAAAGATGTTTAATCCATATTCACATATCCAGGAAAACAAATAATTACAGGTATTCAGTTGATGCACATACTATCTGTTCACCATAGTCCACAGAAACACAACTTGGTGGTATGCCTTTTGCAAATATGACCACAACCACCACATCTGGCTTCTGGTAGAATTCATGCCTGCAAAACCCGCCAGATCAATTACGTATTTAACTTGAAAATACTGAAAAGAAAGTAAAGAAAGCCACAAACCTGTACTTTGGCTTGGCAGGTGGTACAACTGATGCTTGACTTGCTAGGTCACTCATAGGCTGAGGATCTGGCAAGGAAGCAGTATTTGTTGGGACTTCTGGTGTCTGTTTTGACAGATAACTGGTCTCCTCTGAATGCACATGCCAAATCTTATTCGTCATATACAATTTACTAAACCATTTGCCTAGACACAACTTCAAACCCCAAAAGCCAGTGCCAGGAAAAGATTAAGGTAAGAGATGATTTCATACCAGCAATGCGCTCGTTGCACTCTTTGATCAAACTAATGAATCTTGAATCTCCTGGTGCCAAAGAAGCACCAGTCTCTAAAGCAGCCTTAGCAGTCTCATACTCCTCAAGCTTCAGACATGCAATGCTGCAACAGAAACAATGACACCCGCAAAAACCACAAATGCATAATTGCATAAAACGAATTTCAAGTAAAACTGGCTGCAAGGGTAGGCAACACCTTAAACAAGTAAATAGAACCGACTAATTAAGCAACCTAAGCAAAGAAAACCAGGTCTGGTAGAGAAGCCTGTGCCTTGGCAGTCATATCTCAACATATATCCCGTAAACAACGAAGAATTCTTACTATCGATTGTAGACTATGTTGCCGTCATAGTGGGTAATACAGAAGCATCCATCAACATGCACTTCATCATAGAATTAAGATGCATAAATGGCAATGATAATCTACACGACTTATCCAGGGTTCAATGCAAATACACAAAATAAACTGCAAAGAGGCAACAAAATGTAAAGTACATGTCTCATTGATATGATGGCCCAAACGCCCAAGAGCATGATTTACAGAAAAGCACAAGGAATATATTAATTGAACAAAGACTATAAATCAGACTGCGACAATCCCATAAAAAGAACAACCTAAGATCAAAACACTTCAGAGCTATTGTAACTCGACCAGAAAAACATCAACAGTTAAACTATGGTGCTAACCAGTAATTTACAACCAGCTCAACTAAGTGTCTATCTCCGTCTATGTCTGTGAGAAAGTATCAAACAAAGAGGATATATTTGCCAAACCAATTCTATAAATTACAAAAGTATACTAACCCCTTTCGAAAGTATGCTCTCGTCGTTGAAGGGTCCAACTCTATGGCCCTGTTCGCATCAGCAACAGCCTCTGAAAATCAAAGGAATAACCAAGAAACAACGTTTAAAAGATCACCATCTCAATCATTGCAAATAAACACTTCCCCTTTCTTACTCTGTTCGAAACGTAAAAATTCGAGCAACTTACATACTCATGAGACCACTGTATTCAGTTAATTTGCAATTAACACTGCCAAATAAAACGAAAAGACAAACATTTCCAATTTCGTTTCCTTCTACCAATAACCATTAGAAGTTGAGAACTAACTCGATGGCCTAGCATTCCTTTACAGCATAAGAGTAGATAGAGTAATACCTGTGAGATTGTGGAGCTTGATGTTGGCCTGAGCACGGTCGGCGAAGAGCTCCGCGTTGTTAGGGTTTATGTCGATGGCCTGAGAATAGAGATCGACGGCGAGCTCGAAGTGGTCGTCGATGAACGCCTCTTTCGCCTTGGTTACGAGATCGGAGGCCATTGGATGAGCCCAAAGAGTCTGGAGAAGTGTCCAAGAGGAGTTCAGAAAATTTTGGCAGAGACGGATTAGAATGCGACCGACAAAAACAGAAGTGTTTTATTTTTTAATTTTTCTTAAAATTATAAATGGTTTTGAAGTGACCAGTACGCCAATAGGGAGGCGGAAGGTTCTAGAATTGAATTGTATCCAACGAGGGGAAGATATTTGGGGAAAGCTCAATCACCTCTTAATATTTTCAAAAATATTTAAATAAATTATTATTATAAATTTTAACAAAATTAAACAAATACTATTTATTTATCAATTCAACCGTTAATTTTTAAACTCAAATTAAATTAAATAAATTTACTTTAAATAAAATTTAATTAATTTAAATTATATTTAAAAATTAATTTAAATTACCTGAGTTTTAAAATAATTTATTAATTTAATAATTACATTAAACTTAAATTGTACTTTTGAAAAATAAAAATACAAATTTGTATACATGATTTATAAAATGTAAACTACTCAAAAAAAAACCATTTAACCTCTAATATTTATACTAAAATTTAAGTTGGACTTTAGCGCCTAAGTTCAAAATGAACACTAATATTTACAAAATATTAAAAATAAACCTTAATATTTAAAAAAAGTTCAAAACAACCCCTAATTAAGGTTAAATTCTGTATAGTTAAAAATTGTTTTGAACATTTTTCAAATATTAAAGTTGATATTTTACGTGTTATAAATGTTAAAATTCATTTTAAATATTTCCAAATGCTAAGTTGTAATTCAGATTTTAGTAAATAGTGTAAACGTTAGGAGCCACAAATCTCTCTTTTTTTTTTTCTATCATCACATTTGCTTAGACATGTCAATAGATTAGGTCAGAGTCGGGCCGCCCTCAACCTGGCTAGACCCAACCTTTTCTCTGGTGGCCACGGGCCTATCCATGGCTCGTGCGGGCCTAAATGGGCCAACCCGTAGCCCGACTCACTGGTCGACTGACCTACCCGTGGCCTGAGCTATGAGCTGACCTGCTCATTTATTTTTTTAAAGAAAAATTCAAAACGACATCGATTTAATCGAAAACGATGTCATTTCAAAAAATAGACGGACTACAAGCTGAGCCGTGGGCCGCTCGGGCCGACCATAGACGACCCGTGACCCAACCCAAGCGGATCATAATTGCCATAGCTCACCTAACTTAGACCAAAAACGGGGAACTAGAATTGCCATCCCTGCATTTACTCAAAGGTTTTTTTTATTTCGAGATCGAAGAGCGTAAGAGTAATTTCACTTGCTCTTTCCTGTTTTGCCTATTATTTAGTTTGGTCGTCTGCTATGGGACAGGGTGAGTCCAAGGAAAGAGACGATGACGTGGACAACGGCCACCATTGGGAAGATAGTAAGCAGAACGGAACTACACCGTTTCGAGGACGCCTGTGCGCGGGTTATCACGTTATGCAACTCCAGCCTGTCGGGAGAAGGTGTCTGCGTCCACAGTGCCGTGACCAAACTGGGACTTGCAGATCACATGTACTTGAACAACAACTTGCTCTCTCTATATGCCAAATGCTTTGGCTTGGAGCCTGCACGCCAGTTCTTCGACGAAATGCCATATAAGGATGTCGTGTCGTGGACGAGCATGGTCTCTGCTTACGTTCACAACGCAAGACACGAGGACGCACTTGGGGGCTTCGAGTCAATGGTGATGTCGGGTCAGTGTCCGAATGAGTTCACTTTCTCCAGCATTTTACGTTCTTGTTCTGCTCTAGGAGAGGTTAGTTATGGAAAGCGCATTCATGGTTCTATAGTGAAACGTGGGCTTGAGAGTAACCAAGTGTTGGTTAGTGCGTTGATTGAGTTATACTCCAAATTTGGTTCTTGTGAGGAGGCGTCTGAGCTTTTTGGGTATGTCGAAAATGGCGATACGGTTTCATGGACAACGATGATTTCGTCTGTAGTTGAAGCTGGGGAATGGAGGCAAGCTTTGCGGTTTTATATGGATATGATCAGAGATGGGGTTTCAGCAAATGGGTTCACTTTCACTAAACTTCTTACAGTATCTGGTTTCCTTGGCTTGATCTGCATCAGATTGATTCATGCCCACATGATAAAATTAGGGATTGAGCTGAATTTGGTATTGAAGACTGCACTTGTAAATGCGTATTCAATATCTAAGAGTATAGAAGATGCATTAAGGGTCTCCAACCTGACTCCTGAACGTGACATAGTCTTATGGACTGCTATAATCTCAGGATTCGCCCAGAACTCAATGTTCAAGGAAGCTGTTGAGGCGTTTCAGGAGATGGAGATATTGGGAATCCTGCCGAATAACTTTACGTATTCGTGTATACTTAACGCTTGTGCATCGACGCAATCACTTGATTTGGGACGACAGATTAACTCCAGGGTGATCAAAGCTGGTTTGGAGGATGATCTGTCTGTAGGCAATTCAATTCTTGATATGTATATGAGATGTTCTCCAACTGTAGAAGATGGATTGAGAGTGTTTAGAGGGATGGAGTCACCTAATGTCATCTCCTGGACATCTTTGATTGCTGGTTTTGCCGAGCATGGTCTTCATCAAGATTCCCTGAAGTTGTTCATGGACATGAGACATGTTGGAGTTCATCCAAATTCTTTTACACTCTCCACCATCCTCAGAGCCTGCAGTATCATCAAATCTGCTAGTGAGACACTGAAGCTACATGGATATATAATCAAAAGAAAGGCAGATAGTCATATTATTGTCAATAACGCACTTGTAGATGCTTATGCTGGATCAGGCAGAATAGATGATGCATGGCTTGTGATTAGAAATATGAAGCAAAGAGATGCAATCACATATACAAGTTTGGCCACAAGACTCAATCAAATGGGACATCGTAAAGAAGCTCTAAGTATAATTCATTACATGTTAAAATGTGACGTGAAGATGGATGGGTTTAGCCTGGCCAGCTTCCTTTCTGCATCAGTTGGTTTGGAAATAACAGAAGCTGGAAAGCAACTCCATTGTCATTCTGTCAAATCTGGTTTAGGCAATCACGTGTCAGTATCAAATAGCTTAGTTGACTTTTACGGTAAATACGGACTTGTAAACGATGCTCGCAGAGCATTTGCCGAAATAATTAAGCCGGATGTTGTATCGTGGAATTCGTTAATGTCAGGATTAGCGTTGAATGGGCATATATCCTCTGCTCTATCTGCTTTTGAGGATATGAGGTTGGCTGGAGTCAAACCTGATTATGTTACCTTCTTGTTAGTGCTTTCAACTTGCAGTCGTGGTGGTTTAACAGACATGGGTCTGAAGTACTTCCACTCTATGAGAGAAATTCAAGGTCTAGAACCGCAAATGGATCACTATGTTTGTTTAGTTGATCTCCTTGGCCGAGTTGGCAGGCTAGAGGAGGCCATGGAAGTGCTAGAAACTATGCCCTTCATGCCAGATGCGTCCATATACAAAACTTTGCTAGTCTCCTGCAAGGTTCATGGGAATGTTCCTCTAGGGGAAGATATGGCAAGACGGGGCCTTGAGATCGATCCAACAGATCCTGCATTCTATTTACTGCTTGCAGACTTGTATCATGATTCTGGCCGAGCCGATTTGGGTGAAGAAACTCGCAGGTTAATGAGGTTGAAGAGGCAGATATGTTGAAGTTGAGAAAATTACAAAACATTGCCTGTCAACCACACTCTGCGGAAGAATCGCCAGGTAAAGGAGCTGCAAAACTCATCCTTGACCTCCAAATGAAGCTTTGCAAATGGAACAACATCAGATTATGCAAGAGAATGGATTGAACATTGGAACTGGCAAGCATCTGGAATGACCATTGAGATGCAGAGATACGTCATTTAATCGGATCACCGAATATATTATGGTGCTGTAGGATTGAGGAAGTTTTAGCCCCTCACACTTTTGAAGAGGCTATCACCAAGGTAGAATGTGGTGAAATGCTTGTTTATTGCAAAGCCAACATTACATCTACCAACAAATTTTGTTTTGATGAACTCCAGTCGTCTATTGAGATATTTGATTGATGCTCTAAGTTTCGAATATCATGCCACGAAGATGATATTGTGCTTTGAAACAGCAAACTTCATGTAACCATTGAAATTGAGATTATTAAATGAAACAGTTCATGTCTCACAAGTCGATTCAATCCAGTGAACAGGAAGTACAAGATGTCAAAAGGAAGGACTAAGAACAGGGAGCCTAGTTCAACTCCAGACCAAGAGTGCCTCAAAATAGTATTACAAATCTTACTCCTTTGGCTGACCAGAAGAGACTGCAGGTGCTTCCTTCTGAGGCCGTGATTGTGCAGCCTCAAGCGTCTTGTAGAACTCTTCCGGGAGTGGACCAGGTCGATGAAGAGGAACATGCTTAGGAACTGGAGAATTGTCTTCTACAACTTCACACTCGTAGTCATCGGGAACACCCCAAGGATCCCACTCTGTTATTTGGTAGAAATAAACGAACCGTCAGAAACATTATAGATATAGCAAAATAACATAAGGTCTAATATGGCAAAATTACAGAAGATTTTTGTCATTAGGCCAAACTCTCTGCCATGTTCATTCAAGGTTTTCTCACATTTCTATTAAACCAAGCACATTGTTGTTTAAGAAATGAAAAAGAAACAGACAAGTGACCTGGGCAAAACTTAGATACATATTCAGATATAGCACATCTCCTCAACAAGAAAGCTCAGTAGCCAAAAATCAAAGGTTATTTACATCAGTGTACATATTGGATAAGCAATGAAACTGAAAATGATTAAAGCACCTAAACTACAAGATAAACAAGACTCTCTAAACCATAAAAGGCGAGGCCATGCAAAGGTTGCAGTTAAGATATGCTAGATTCTGCCAAATAGACAAATGAAACCTACCATGTATATACAATGTCACCAAACAACCCGACTTTTCGTAAATGTCAATCCATAAGCTCCATAAAACCATATATCAGCTAATAACATATGACCATAGTGCATCATTCAACTGAGAAGACCAGAAATCAAGCACCATTCCACATTATGCCTGTTATATACTCTTGACGCTACAAGCCTCCCAAAGAAACCATCTCATATGATATTAGATCTAAGAATTATAGTGATTCCCACCTAAAAGCGTGCAAATTCTTCCTGTAATTAATCGATCAAAAACATTTGCAAGAACTGAGAACAATCAAAGTCAAAGACATTAGTTCCTTCCTCCATATGACCTAAAACAAAATTGGATCACGAGCAAATGCATTACCAAAACACCATAAGAAATGAATCAACCCGCATTGACTAATCAGTACTTGACTTTCTTCTCTGAGTACATAAGCACTTCAAAAAGAGGAAACAAGTAGACTTGGAAACGTAAACGGACCAATCATTTTCTCGATGAGCTTGAGCTCGTCCTGAGCCTCTTCGATGAGCTCCTCGACCTGCCCGCAACCCAATTTCTTCTCGATCATCTCCCAATCTTCTTCCTCCCGGCACACTTTAAGCCTCTGCCTCGTGAAAGTCTCCACCGCCTTACGGTACCCTTCGTCTTCCGGCACGGCCTGAATCTCCTTTAGGGTTTTGGTATACAAATTGATCAACACTTCTCTCGCGTTCGGGACCACATCAAGCCCGACAATCCCTGTCGTCTGTTTCACTTTGGCCATCAACGGCCGTGCGATCGCCCGCAGGAACATTGCGATATCTCTGCCTCTGCTGCTCCTGATCACCACCCCGCAATCACGCTCTCGTACCTTCTTCACTGGTACAATCAGTAGCAATGAAACGGTAAGGCGAAGTTGGGTTTTTCTCGCCTGGATATCTGATCTAAACATTGGATTAATCCGAGCCCTTAGGTTACTTGGGCCCAGTGGATACTCGCTGTGACCATAGTACTGGAACCATAGGGTTGTTCCAAGAGACAATTGGGCCACAAATTAGATCCCCTCAAATTAAAAATATAAACAAGTTATTTTTATTACAAAATCATTGTAGAGTTCAAGGAATTGTGAATGAATAAGTTTCAAGCATTTAGCAATAGTAACAGGCTCGGTCTAATTGAAGCATTGATTTTTTATTATCTTAAGTTTTTTCTTTTAATATTTGAGAAAATCACAAAATTTATTATTTTAATTTTTTTTCAAATCGATTTTAAATCTCACCTAGCCCTCTCTCGTGTCCGGTCTCAATACAAATCAAGTTTTGATCGACTTTGTCCTATTTACATGTGTTACTGTTATTGTTATTGTTGTTGTTGTTGTTGTTGTTATTATTATTATTATTATTATTACTACTACTACTACTACGTGAATCATTTATAAATAGTCTCTCTATTAATTAGGATAAGACTGCAAACTATTGGATCTCTCAAGAATTTATGTTTTAATTGAATTTTTTACTAGGTCATCATGATTAGAATTTTTAATATGAACAAAGTGTAGAGTCCACTAACAAGATTTGGGTTTGGGTTAACCATTGTCAAAAGTTATATGGATAGTTGACCCTTACCACTTATAAACCCTTTAACATTTTCATGTTTAGTCAATATAAGATACTCTAACACTCCCCCTCAAGTGCAACTGAGACTGAACATTCAATTATCACTTGAAATAAATACAGCGGTAACTGGACCGGACCACTAGGACTAAATATCCAGACGAACAATCAGAAAATTAATAATTCAGACTAAACCTGCTCTGATACTATATTCGAATTTTTAATATGGGCAGAGTGTAGAATCTACTAACAAGAATTGGACTTAAGTTAACCATTATCAAAATGACTAGAACTAGTCATTTAGATAATTAACTCTTACCACTTATAAACCCTTTAATATTTTCATGTTTAGTCAATTTGAGATACTCTAATAATCGTTATATTTGTAAAATATGGTAAAAGTATGCAGAGTATATTAATATTAACTAATTTGAATTCAATATTTAAATTAAATTATTAATTTATCAAATAATTTATTTAAAAGACGTTATTTACAAATTATCACATATTCGACGTTTTGAAAAAAGTTGAATGTTCAATTAATTCGTTGCCAAGCACATAGGATACTATGGCAATCATTGTTGGTTTAAAACAGGAAATTGACAAAGATAAGATTGCTACACAATAATAGAAAGCCTAGACGGACCATACTTTTAGGTAAGCGCAGCTTCCCTTTTCTCACATGGAATTTGGTTTTTCAATCAAACATTGGAGGTTGAAAGCATCATTAATTTTTAAATAATCATCATGGTTATTTATTTATGTTATGATGACTCTTTATTTTTTCTTTTTAATTATTGCTTTTTTATTTTTTTCATCCAAACTAAAAGCAGGTAATTAAAACTAACTTTGTCTTTTTCTTGTGCCTTCACTACCAAGCATCACATATTGAATCATATTCCTTTTTAAGAGACAACAATAATAACTCAGTAAAAATTTCACTAAATTGTAAGTTCTGTAAAAGATATAATAGTCTGTAGTTTTACTCCTAACTAATAAAAAGGCTTGTAGCATATTTCTTCAAATTTTATATTAACTGTCACTATAGCCAATTTCCTACTGCGATGTTTGGTTAGGGTCTATTAATAGAATGGAATGAAATATTATATTATTCTATCATTTGGGAGGAAGGTTTATAGTGGAATAAAATGTGATAGGATGAGATGAAAAATGAGGGTTTCATATTACGTGTTATTCTATCCTAAACAGTAACAATGAAAAAACATCTTATTTGAGGAGTTTAAGATGGAATGTAAAATGATAAACAAATTTATACTATATAACATTATGAACCCTTATTCCAAACAACATTTCACTATATTACGTTATGAACTCTTATATCCCTTCAAAACAACAATTTTCTAATATTACATCTATTTATATTTTTCATTAAAAACCTTATGTCCAACCCAAACTCAGCTTACAATTTAAGGGATTTGTCTTAATCTTTAATGAAACATGATTTTCATACGAAAATGAGCACAATCCACCTTTGACCATTATTTTAAAAAATATATATAGGTTAGTCCAAGTATTAATTTAAAATCATTATTTTAGTGTTGAAAAAGATAAATTTGGAAGTTTCACATCTCTATAAATATTTTACTCAATTGAGTACCAAATTAACTTAAATTATTATGATTAAATTAATAAATTTCACAACAAATACAAGAGAGTTCATTTTTATAACTTAGTTGGTAATTTTAAAAAAAGTCCATTTTTTAATCTATTGTATTGTTCGGAAAAAAAAATTCAAACCTTTTATTTTGTCTAAAATTAGTTAGGTCAAAGTCGAATAATTAGACAAACACTTAGTTTAAGTTTATATGATAATCAAAATGTAATGAAGAGATTAATGTTGCGTTTGGGTCTACGGTATGGTAGAGATAAATACCTATTTACCGCATTTTTCAACCACAGTTACATGTTTGAATCTACAGGCGAATAATTGAAGGTTGAAGAAAAGTGTGATGTCAACGCAGAAATCGATAAATTGAAAGAGGGTTATAGTAAGAAAGTGGTTATGCGGTAAAAATTATACTTTCCATTAATAACCTTCTAATAATTATTATTTTTATTATACCCTCAAGTAATGGAAAGCAAGTTCAACGTATTTTCTTATTTATAATTTGAATTTATATGACTAATAATATATTTTTATGAAATATTTTATTTAATAAATTTATTTTATTTATATTT
>JAOTAY010000006.1:37679930-37699453 GCA_025629805.1 Erythroxylum baracoense | reverse complement strand
TTATAATTTGAATTTATATGACTAATAATATATTTTTATGAAATATTTTATTTAATAAATTTATTTTATTTATATTTTCTTTTTTTATTTTAATATTTTATTATTTATAATTTTAAATTTATATGACTAATAATATTTTTTTAATTATTTATACAACAACTAATAATTTATTACATTAATGGACTTTTTATTCATTTTATCTCATTTTAACAACTGCAATCATACTTGCCAAACACCTATTTTCATGTTTCAGCAGTTACCAAAATAATAATCCTAAATGCATAAGTACTTATTGAGAATAAGTAATTATCATTTCACCAGGTTAATTTCAGCAAGTCATCAACCGCTACCGCTTCCCCGCTTCCCCCAAACTAAGCCTAAAATTAAGATCGGTAAATTCGCCTACTTAGATTCTAAATGATATTATTTTAATCATTTAAATTAAAGCGTCATTATTTTAATTTTAATTCGAGTTAATAAATTCGAAATTAGATTATATTTCGTAAGGGAATAAACAAAAGTTTGGAAGCAAAAAAGGGATCATTGAAGCGTGAAGAAGAAGAAGACTCTGATTTTCTCTTCTCTGTGTCTCTTCCTTTTGATTTTGTTCAGTTTTTACATGCGTCTGGGTCTCCGGATAGAGAAAAGGGAGAAGTTTAGATGAAGACCTTAGTTTCTACCTCTCTCTGTAACCTATAAAAAGTAACTTTGACAAAAAAAGGGAATAAAGTGAACATTGAACCTAAGCTACTTATTTCCTATAGAGTTAACAGCCGCCGTCTGCGGTAATTCTCAAGTCGGGCCGGAGTTACCACCACTACCATTACCGTCTTCATGACCTGAACTTCCAATAAGCTCCTGCAACTCTTTGATTAGGTCTTCATTAAGGGTCATGTTTGGTATCAGAATATCACCGTGATCATCACCATCATGATCGTCGTCGTTATCAGTGTCCATGTTATGATCTTTAACCTCTGTTGTGTTGATGTTCTCGTTTGTTGTTGCTTCGTGGTCCGTGGAAGCTGATAGTGGGGTTGTTGGAGATAGACTTGTCGACGGAGACGAGCACACGGCCTTTTTATCAGAAGTTGGTGCCTCGGATTCTTTGTCTAAAGGCTTTTGAGGAGTGGGAAACTTGTTCCTTGTACTTCCGGCGAGAGAATTCCGGTGAGTTGGTCGAGGGTGGGTGTGATCGCCGGTGTAGCTGACGATGAATATATTTGGCTCGTTGTTGCTCTTCTCGACTTGCTTCCTTGCTCCACACCCTTTTGAGCTACTACATCTATAATAATTCCTGTATAAAAAAGAAAAAAGTTCAGACATTAAAACATTGAGCTTCCATGGAAGGTGAAAGCAAAATAAAGAGAAAAAATGAAATAATAAAGACCCCGACCTTGGATATGGAGACCCTTTTATGGGTTTCTGACCGTACTTACGCCATGCCCACACATCATTAGAGAGTTTCTCTGCTGGTACACGCTCTACGACCCTCTTCTGATGACTCTTCCTACCAAGAAACAACGAAAAGTTGCAGACTTAAACCACAAATTTCACGAGATATGAACAGATTAAACCTCGAAAATTCGCTTACTTTTTCCTCGATCTGGTGGCCTGAGCTTGGACGGTCCTCAAAGAGAGGACGTTACTGTTACTTCCACTCTTAAGAGACCCACCTTGTTGGTGCACTTGATTTGGTGAAGACTGTACGAACCTTGGACTAACTGAGATGCTGCAGGTGGGCAACTGCTGCAATTGATTGGAACCACTAAATGCTCCACGATCATCACCGAACGAGTTCGGGACATTGACGTTAAGCAAAAAGGGTTTGTAAGAATCTTGAAGTTCCTGCAAACCATTGCTTCTACTTCGGTGTACAGGATTTGAGGATGAAAAAGGGTCATCCGCTTCGTCGTCATCGAAACTCAAGACAGCTAAACAATCCAAAGGGTTCCGAAATCCGCCATTCTTGGTCGTACTTTCGGCGTCATTCGAAGTTGCTGTTGTGCTGGAACTGGAAGCTCTTTTGATCACGGAGCAACTTCTAACTATGGCGGACAGATCCCAGTCATCATCGCCTGCCATTGAAGCAGCTCAATCTACCTAGAAATTACCACCAATAAACAAAACAAGCATCAATCTCTGACGCTGAGCAGTTGTTCAGGCAATGGGAAAGAGAAGAAGGGAAATGAAAGGACGGCGCTGACTTTGTAGGTATCAAAAACAGATTAAGAGGAAAGAGATAGAGATTGGGAGGAAATGATGGTGGAGCACACTCTGACTTTGGTAATTGTTAATTATTTATACATTTGATAAATAAATAAAAAGATAGGTGGGAAAAGAAAAAAGGAAAAAGAAACAACCTATGCTTTTTCTCTGACTTTGGGACAATGTCAAAGAGGGGCCCAAGAGACAGGAAGTGGCAGGAAGATGTTCCTTTGCCCAAAACATCACCCACTTGCTTTTAAGTGTGTCGTGTCAGTACGCGAAGCGTGATTTGTTGTCCTTTCAAGTGTTTAACATAACAAAATATTAATTTCACTTAATGTCCGAAAATTTTTTGACTTGAACCCACGCTAAATCTTACTGAACCTGAAATATTTTGTTCGAGTTTGAATTAGTTCAAGATTTAAACAATCTAAAAGTCAATTAGAATTGAAATATTTGGGTCAAATTTGAATAGAGATGATAATGAGCCGACAGATGGCCGATCTTGCTAATTTTTTTAAAATAAAGTTTTAAAAATTAAAAATAACATTTTTTTCTTAATTGAATTAATTTTAGATTGCTCAGACTTAGGTCTGTCTGAGATCTAATTTTTCTAGACAAAACGATACTGTTTAGATTGCCTAGGCTTAGGCCTAGGCTCAAGCTTGCTTGAAATATAACTCTTATGAGCAAAACGATATCGTTTGTTTTGTTTATAAAAGTTGGGTCTGTAATTGATCTGGCCCTGATTTGAGCAAAACGATATCGTTCGTTTTGTTTATAAAAGGTGGGTTTGTAATCGATCTGGTCCTGATTTGACCCATGAATTGGCTTATTAAAAATACCTAAATTTAAGCTCATAGGTCAACTCATTAATATCCTTAAATTTGAACCCAAATGGGTTTTAGCAAATCTAAAACTAGCTATTCATTAACATATAAAACGTCACATTTTGTTTATATTTGATTGAAACTCAAAATTAAAAAAGGTTCAAATTTAATCTGAAATTTGATTAATTTAAATTGAATCTATTAATTTTGGACCAACTTGATTTAACTCATACTTGACAAAAAAAATTTAATTCAAACACGACTTGAATCTCGATTGAATTTGAAATATTATATCCAAGTTTGAATTCAATCGAACTTCAAACAATTTGAATTTCAATCAAACTTGAAAATTTCAACTTGAGCTTAAGCTCTACTGGTTTTAATATGTCCAAAAATAATTATCCGCCTCTTAAGGGGTGGATAAGTAGGTGAAGTAGAGGGGCATAGGACTAAAAAGTCCTGTATTCGAATCTTCCTACTTACACTCTCTTGATCGAAACTGTTGTATAAGGTTTGCCTAACACGGAGTACCCAGTTGACGTAATTTGCAGGCTATTACATCATTCTATAGATTTATTTCGTGCATATCAAAAAGATAATGACTGCGTGTTTCTTTGTTTCAAAACATAATAATAATTATTATTCATTAATAAACAAAACAATATTTTGTATATGTTAAAAGAAGTTAGGGGTTGGGTTTCAACTTAAAATAATATGAACTCAAATCTCATCTAACTAAGAGAAAAGTTTAATTTCATATAAAAATTAAAATTTAAAAATAGCTTAAATTTTAATTAAATATATTAATTTTAATTCTAATAAACTAAACTTAGACCCTTTTATTGTCCGTACTCGGGTCGCTATTAATGGAATTATAATTCAAGCATCAAAATTTTGAATTAGTCGTTGTACTAATTGATAGTTCCATGTAAGAATATATAGTACTTGCCTACTTGGACGTTCACGTGACGAAAGACTCGTACTTGCGTACACATGGAGTTGCTCTTCACGGCATGTCATGCAACCGGAGACAAATTCCAGTGTAGAGCGTGATACGACCACATTGCGTGAGAGTGGGGCTATGTGTGTAATCACTTCGTAGCCCGAATAAAAAAGTATGGAAAAGACTAAGAATAAGTACAATCAGCTGGTTATCCCCACTCTCTTGGAAGGATGGTGCGCAACACCCAGCTTTTAATAGACTAGATTCCTTCAATCACTTCGTGTAAATAGGGATGGCAATGGATAATGTTCGGTTCAGGTATTATTTTATTTATATTTATATTTATTTTTTATGACTCAATTTAATATCTATTTAAAATTTATCGATTTTTACGATTTATTATCTATATCTAAATTCAGGTCGAGTATGGGTATCTACTGATTTGGGTTATCACTAAACCCATATCTAAGTCCATATTCATATCCACTTTTCAGCATCCATTTAAAATCTATTTTTTAACCTTCGTGTCTATTTTTTCAAATCAGATGATGTGAATATTAACCGAGTTGAAAACTGATTGTCATCCTTACTTGTAAAGGATGAGAATAGAGTTAGGTTCAAATTTTAATTTAAACATCAAGAAACTTTAATACATCAATTGGTAGAGATAAAATTCAATAATTATTTACAAAATACTATTTATAAACTCTTATGATCTTAAATATCATATTCAATTAGTCACTATTTTATGATTGACTAGTTCACATAGTACTTGTTAATAATTAAAGTATAGCTCAACTTGCATACTTTGACCTTATTGCCTTACCTTATATTAATATACACATTTCGTAGCCAAATTGGATATAAGTTGACTAGTTGGTTATGGGTATTGTAAATTAAGAGAGTATAAGTCTAAAAAAAAATCAAGCTCGTATCACCATGTATTGCTAAGATGCGGGTCTAAAAGAGTTCAATAATACATAGCTTTATCTCTAATTAATAGAGAGACTGATTCTAAATGCTAGTCCAAACTTTAAAAGGTATCGTTAAAATATTATAACTTTCAATTTATAGAAAAATAGACTAATATTAATTTTTTTGCCAATGTAATTGACATAATAAGGTATATCATATTAGTATTTTATCATATGGCTGTTACATATTATATTTATGTCACACATTATATTTTATTATTTAATAAATTTAAAATATAAAAATCTTAAAATGATTATGAAAGTGTGTATAATTATTTTAGATTTTTTATATATTTAATTATTAGTTATTTTTACTAAAAATTAAAAGTTGAAGTATTTTAGCGTTGTTTTTTAAAATTCAATCAAATATTACAAAATTAACTAAAATTTATTTTGTTTACAATTAACCCTTATTTTAAAATAGGTTTATAACGTATTTAAGAAAAGAAATGATAGATTCATGATTTTTCTAGAATGGATGGTGCAAGTTTTGCCTCTTAGGGAGTGGCCGAGTTAATGAAGTGGAGGACATGAGGTCAAAAGGTCTTGTGTTTGAATCCCTTTACTTACGCTCTTTTGATCGAGCCTGTCATACAAGATTTGTCTTGTACGGAATATTCAGTTAACGTGATTTACATACTATCGCGTTAATTCAAAATTTACTCAGCATGCATCTAAAGAATAACGATTACCAGTTTCTCTGTTTCAAAAAAAATAATGCAAGTTTCAATTAAATACATAAAAAATGTAATAAATTTAAAAATGATATTTTTGAAATTCAATTTCTAACAATGACTACGAGTGGGAAGTCATCGCCTTTACTTATACGCGAGCGTGAGGTTTCACTGTCATGGGATGCTAATGAGATGTTGGGCCCACACAGTGCATTATATAATCCTTATCTTCTTAGGAAACCCACTTTCTCTCTATAAAACAAAAGAAATAAAACAAAAGGTAAAAATGACGTGTCAAAATGTGCATATCAGAGCCAAGCCAGCGTAATCTCCCTAGGCTTTCCCACAGTCGAACACGCGTGAGGTGGTGATTAGCCAATATTGACCGTACGATTAACTGACATCACCAGTGGATCTAGTGGGGACCACCGTGAAAAGACATCAAACATGTGGTAAAGTAATGTTCCGCTGTAAGATGCCCCCATACACCAATCTTTTAGCGAAGAATCTGGCGCCGTTAAAAATGACTGATTGTTCACACTGATGCTTTTCTTGTGGAAGCATCTTCGTTCGTGATCGTGCCAGAGGGTTAAAGTTTGGTAAATTTTGATGAATGGTTTAAATCGTACCTAACTTTATTTTTCAAAACAGTTATTAAAATTTTACAGTTATTTATAATATTATATTAAATTACAAATTTTAAAAAATACAAAAATTATTAAAATTTTGTCTAACTCTAATAATTAAACATCAATTTAATTTAAGTGTCATCAAAATTAAATAATCTAATTTTTAATAAACGTCGACGTAATTAAGTCTTAGGGATGATAATGGGCTAACCCAAGAGTTTAAATTCAGGTATTTTTAATTGTTCAATTTAATGTGATGCTATGTGGAGTGACGGTAGTGATCGCACATAGCTCACCTTTATTATAAGACATGTACCGGAATAACCTACGGATACCCCGGTACATACCCTACAGTAAGGGGTGTTACAATTATGATAAATTGACTTAACATTAAAATATGTTTAATCAAGTTAAAACTTGATTTCACTTATCGAATATTCGAACCGAGCACTTTTAGTCTGTATTCGAGTTTTAAAAGACTTATATTATGTATAATATATAAGAAAACTTAAGTTTAAATCTCAATATCATTTTTAGCGAAGAGAATTTTTCTATTCTAGTTATTTTGTTATAATTATATTTTATTAGATTTTATCCATATATTTATGTAAGGTTTACGTAAATATGTTGATGAGATTTAATAAAATATAATAAAAATAATATAATTGGAATAAAAAATTTGATATATATATACAGGCCTGTATATATATATATACAGGCGATCGAACTAGATCCCCTCACACCTGTTCGTTTATGATGTAATAAGATTCTGATGAAAGCTTGATCGATTAGGCTATGATATGTTAAATATATATTATTTCGTGACCACTGGAAAAGTAGAAAACTGAATCTTAGATCGAAAGGCTCTCTTTGGTTGGCCACCATCTTCGTGCGATCTTATCATTCGCCAGAAGAAGATGATATTTTAGACGTGAGCTACGAAGCAATTGATAAATTTTAAAAAGATTACATATATTGATAACCTTTTTGCAACCTTCGCAAAGTAAAAATTTATGTGTACTAAGACATGTTAGACTCTATTTAACAATCAGTTGATTGCATTAGCTGCTAGTTAATAGTTGATTATATATTGATTTGGTCAACGGATTACATTAACTGTTTGTTAGAAATATTTGGTAAAATTAATTATTTAGTATTAGTAGTTTATTTGTAAAATAATTATGAGGATATGATTTTTAAAAAATTATAAGGATTTGAATATTATATTTCTTAGTATTTAGTTGAATATTCTTATAAGAATTTAGATTTTAAATATTTAATTCCACAAAAGTTAAGTTTATATGACAAAATACAAGAAGCTTCTTTGCCTATATGGTTATATTTCAACAATAAATTCCATGACCTCTCGTTACACACAAAAATGTGAAAAAATGATATGATAACTAACAATCTTCAAAGCAAAGAAAAAAATGTTAAATAAGAATTAAAGTTTAAAATTTTAGCTTGTGGTAGAAAACGCTCTTATATAAGAGCGTTTTCATATTTAGCTGCTTGTTTTAAATCAGCTATTAGTCAAATACTTTTGAGCAGCTGTTTGACGGGTCAATCAGTTGAAAACAACAAATCAACTAAAAAGTAGTTGATTGGTAGCTAACTAATTGAGCTCGTTGTGTGTTTGTTTAGAACAATAACAAATTTTGTTAACCTTCGATAAAATAAAGTACATATTTTCCTTCAAAATATATATTTTATTAATATTAATCACTACTAACACTCACCAATTATAGGTCACATAATTATTTTTATTATACAAAAGCAAACAGAATATATGCTTCTACTTCTAGAAAGCATTTAGGATATTCATATTTGGATGATACCCTTTTTTTTTTTTTGGCCGTCTTCCTCTCTTTTTAGTTTTTGTGTGTAGTTCCAAATAATTGGAATGTAGAATGATCATGAAGTGTCATTGCCAATACAGTAATTAACATGTGGGGTAGTGAGAAAACAAGAGAGTATTCCTTGTTTATGGGAATAATCAGAAAAACAAAAGAGACTTCATAGAGCAAAAAGTAAATTTTAGTTACTTATTTTTACTTTTGGGTGGTGAACAAAGTTAGGCACTTTAAAGGAGGCTCACCATTAAAGATCATCCATTTGGGACCGCCACTACCTTCTATGATACAAGCCACTCCTACCTCCCTTTTTGTTTGGGAGGAATTCCATATATATCAACATCTCTCATCGTAAGATGGATATGATGAAATTAGTGAGTAGGAACATCAAATTTGACTCAATTCAGCCTGATTTTGACTCTAATTGATCGAGACAAGAGTCAATTATGGTCAGTCAGATCAGATCACAGGCCGAGCACGGCCTGGCCTTTGGCCCAACTGTTACTTAAAAAATAACGTCGTTTTTTACATTAAAAAAAGTAGGTTGGATTGATCCGGCCTGCTTGTGACCCGTCGGGCCAGACCACGGGCTATGGATCACCCTAGCCTGCGGCTCGGGCCCATTCTTTTTGGTGAGAAACACCCAAGTTAGAGAAGGTGAGTTTCATGAACATTTTCTTTAATTTTTTTAATATAATAATTGGTTAACAAATTAAGAGGCAATAGATTAAAAAAATGTTTCACTTTTTAAAATTTTTTAAATTAATGTCAATTTTTTAAAAGTTTTAAAATGTTGTTTTTGCTGATGTGGTCAATAGACAATTGATCAATTTAGATCCCAAATTCAAATAATACAAGATTTCTAACACTTAAACATCACTCCAATAATCACTTGGACCACTCTTATTCTTTTTTTGAAAAATTAAAAAATTGGTTTTATAGATCAATTTTTTTTTTGGGACCACTCCTAAATTTTAATCGATAAATAAAAACATATTTCAATACTATGAACTTGTAACAATACAATCAAAACGAAAGGTGCAACTGAATCACATCCTTTATGCAACGTAACATCAAGATGTAACGAGTTTGTTCAAGTCTTACAATCCCAATCAGTTCACTAAAGATTTGTGGCCTTAAATTTAACTAAATGTTTCTGTAAGTCTGCCTACGAAAGTGCCACTTGTGCTCAAGAAATTCCAGTGGTTGGAACTTTATTTGTTTCGACACCGTCTGAGTTGACTTGGAAAAGTTTTGCCAAGTTTGCCAAGTCAAATTTGAGATCCTACTTGAACATATCCTCACCATTAAATCAGATAGATAAGACATAGACATAAAAGTGATCGTATTAATTGATTGTGGTCAGGTCGTGAGAGATATATGATAGATTTTCTCTCTAGTTTTCGAGTTGTGGGTTTGGCAAACTCGTGAAAGCGGAACGTGATTGATAGAGAAGAGAAGGGGTCAAATGAGGATACTGATAATGTGGAAGAAGTCCAACTGACACTGATATGTTATGTTATGGCAAAAACTAGATTACTCGAAAGATTGAGAAAGGAATTTTTAGTACTTGAGTTCCACGGTTAGGGAGTAGAGATGGCAAAAAAGTCCTAGTCTAATTTGGAATGATCTAAGTTCAACAAGCTCAGCTCAAGTTGACTAAATTTTATATCATATTCAAACCTTTTTTAATTTAATCGAATACGATTTACATTTGAGTCGGTCAAAACCCGAATAAAAATTTGAGCCTGACTTGAAACCGGCTTGACCTAACCCATTATCATGCCAATTGGGGGAGAGGGGAGTGGCCACCGCTCACCACTTTGGAGGGTGGAGTGAGTAAGTGTATCACACCGAGGAGTTGAAAGGAGAGACCAAACAGGCCGTAGCACCAAAGAACTATTACCATAATCATCGTGTCTCTTACTCTTTTTTCCTTTTTATCATAATCAGCAGATTTAAGTCTTCCACAACTTTTGGCCTTTGTCTGTGCTTGTCCATCATTACGCAACTCTTTATGGTTTTGCTACCACAAATACTTAGGAACTTTGCCTTTTTACAACGTAAGTGTGACGAACCACAAAGTCCTGGTACAGGAAAAAGGGGGATTCTCCAACTTGCATGATTGATAACTCTCAAAACCACTATGCACTTTAAGACATTTTTTACCTTAGAACTCTCTCATCAAATCCTCCGTTCTCTACCTTAAAATGCAAATAAGTGGGAGAAGAAAAAAGATAAAGGCCTATTTATAATCAGCTGATTGCATTAATTATTAGCTGATTTTATCAGTTATTAGCTAACAGCTGATTATATTAACTAATTTAACCAGCAAATTGCATTAGCTGTTTGGTAAAATTAGTTGTTTATGTGTAAAATGACTTATAAAGATATGACTTTAAAAGAATTATAAGGGTATGAATATTATATATCTTAGTATTTCGTTCAATAACCTTATAAGAATTTAGACTTTAGAGAAATTATGTTTATCTGTACTGTTTCATCATCTATAAAAAATTTATGCAACTCTTTTTCTTTTTAGTTTCGTTTAAGGTCAACATTTTATTTCTAACCTATAACTATATAAAATAATTATAAGAACAAACACTGTTCCTAAAACATAGGTATTTAGGAATTTCAATTAGGCTGTCCTACTTACTAAAATTTGTTATATATTATAATTAACAAAAATTATGACGTGTGTGATACTTAATTGTAACTTAATTAATAATACAATTTAAACAGCAACATATTACACAACTTAGCAATAGAATTTAAAGGGTACAATTAACTTTTAACAGTTAGAATTTCGGCTGATGAATGAAAATACTGGCTATCAGTAGCGTTTTCATCATCAGCTGTTTATCTTAAATCAGCCAGCGTTTTTTGCTACTCTCTAAATAACTTTTGTAGCTGTTTGAAGTGTCAAATAACTTTTAGCTGATTGGTTATCTTCCAAACGAGGCCAAAGAAGAGAACACTTGCAAGTATCACATGGTAGAATATAAGAAAATCAATGTGTATAACAACACTATGGAAAGAATTCCCATACCTAAAGTTGGGCCAAACATGGGCCTTGTCATCTCTAATTCCAATACTCTTAATAAGAAAAAGCCCAATAAACCGAAAAGACTCGAATTAGTTACCAGACCGATCATATTTGACATCCCTAATAAGAATTTAATTTTGTTAAAACTCTTGACTCTGTCGTTTGTAGAAAAAGGTTTGTCGTCTCTAATGAGATATAAAACAATCATACTTGGTATTTATTTAAGAAATTACAAATATGTCCTGTTGAGAATGAGCAAGTGAATAGGTCTTCAAACGGAAGAGGAGAGCAACATAGTAAATATACCAGTTCAAAAACCCTGTACTGTAGCTAAGCTGGCTTTTGATTTTGAGGATCTGCGTAATCAAAACCCGACCTCGATCACTGTGCACATCTCTCTCTCTCTCTGTTATATTCGCGCCATCGTACGGACAAAAGACATCTCCGAAGCAGATCCCGATCCCGATCCCGATCTCGATCTCCCTTTTTTTCCCGGTATTCAAATTTTACTTGAACACTCTCGTATATCATCTGATTTATTGTTTCATTTTTCGCTTTTTGATTGTTTAAAGGCTCTAATTATCTACTCTCAGGTGGATATCTTTTTTGAATCTTGTACTTGAACTTTTGTTGATGACGTTCATTTCATCTTGATTTTCGTTTGGTTACCCTTTTATGGTTTTGTTCACTGGGTGATATGGATTTTCAGATTTTCGATATACTCTTAAGTTTTCCGTTTGTTGTTCTTGAATTAGGGTTTTTATTTTGGTGCGAATTGCCGCCAAGCATTGTGTATTAATTTTCATTTAGTTTTCTAGAACCCTTTATTTATTTCAAGTTCACTTGTTTCAATGGTTTACATGTATTTTGGTTTATCGTATACTGTCCATTTTCGTGATGTTTTATATTCTGGACTTGACATGGTGGGGATATTGGGGAATAGTTGTTATTGTCACAGATTTATTTAGAGCGATGTTGTCATTTAGGGTAAGAATTTTTGATAGATTTTGGACTAGATGATAGAATACTGGATTTAATAGTGTTTTTTCAGTAGTTTCATTTGATTCAAACTTTCAACAGGGTGTGCTTATCAGAGTTTATTTGGTGATCATATTAACTAACTGGAGGTGGTTGTATCAGTTAGGAGATCATCATGGCTGCTTCTGAAGAAAATAGTGCATTGTTTCCTATCTTCATTTTGACTATTCTGGCACTGCCACTGGTGCCTTATACGATTATGAAACTATGCCGTGCTGCTACAAAGAAGAGTATGAGCATTCACTGCCGGTGCTCTGAATGTTCTCGTTCAGGGAAGTATCGTAAATCTATATTCAAGCGGGTTAGTTTATACTGGCCTTACTTTTTCCAACTACGTTGGTTTGTTATTTGTTTTTGTTTGCCCTTTTCTGTATCTAAATCATTTCTTATGTTTATTTGGGCAGATTTCTA
Source organism: Erythroxylum baracoense (assembly GCA_025629805.1). NCBI lineage: Eukaryota > Viridiplantae > Streptophyta > Magnoliopsida > Malpighiales > Erythroxylaceae > Erythroxylum > Erythroxylum baracoense. The sequence continues at coordinate 37,686,847 of JAOTAY010000006.1, read as the reverse complement.
ACTTCTCTACGTGTAGCAACTTAACATTGATATTTCTTTGGGTCATCATGATATTCCTTGTGTTTTACATAAAGAACATGAGCCGTGAGGTAATCACTGATTATATCTTACTTTTTGTGAATTGTCATGTGGCCATCATTCTTTTCTTAGATCTTACTTCATCTATCATACATACGCGGTGTAAATCTGGTCGAATAGGACATTATATGATGTTTTCAATTTCATGCGAATGCATAGACTTCATTAGAAAATCACTTTTTGTCGATGAGAATCTTTAATTTGATTCTTATCCCGAACCAGATTCAAGTGTTTGATCCCTATTCTATACTTGGACTGGAACCTGGAGCTTCAGAGTCGGAAATTAAAAAGAATTACAGGAGACTATCTATTCAGTATCATCCAGATAAAAATCCTGATCCAGGTTTGTTGTTTTGTAATGTTATGATTTTAAGACTATTTAGAAAGTTGAAGTCTATGAATGGAAATAACTCATATGCTTGCCTTTGAATCTGAATTTACAGAGGCCCACAAGTATTTTGTGGAGTTCATAACAAAGGCTTATCAGGCTTTGACTGATCCAGTATCCCGTGAGAACTATGAAAAATATGGCCACCCTGATGGTAGACAGGTGAGACACTAGAAGAATGGCTACTTGTTATCATCTGACACTTTTCTCAAAAAACAAAAAAGGACAAGTTTCTTTTGACAGCAGTCTGATGCTACTCTATCTTTCACTTGCAGGGTTTCCAAATGGGCATTGCTCTTCCTCAGTTCTTACTGGACATCGATGGGGCTTCTGGTGGAATACTTCTTCTCTGGATTGTTGGTGTTTGCATTCTCTTGCCATTGGTCATAGCTGTGATATATCTGTCGAGGTCATCAAAATATACAGGAAATTATGTGATGCATCAAACTCTGTCTGCATACTATTACTTGATGAAACCTTCATTAGCTCCAAGGTAATGAAGGCTTTATAGAAACACCACGATTGTATAATTGTTCATCCACAAAAGCATACATGCATTCTCTACCTGATATTTGCTTGTTTTAGGTTGAAGTGAAGGAATACTGTGTTACTGTAGTGGTGATCTTGTTAATGTTAAACATTGATGCTTCTCTACTGATTCTTTTTTCAAGTTGATTTCTGGGAAGTTAATTACCTCTTAGAATGCTAATAGCTCTTTGGATGATGAAACCAGTAGTTACTGAATCTTCATGTTGAAGTTTACATTCTGTGTTGGAAACGAGAGACACAGAGTAATCAGGATTTACCATCTTTTTATGTTATGTGTATTTCTGCAGCAATTTTATATTTGCATTCAGCATTCTTTGAGATTTTCTATATACTGACACAATATTAAGCTTAAAATTTTCATACTTTCTTTCTAACCCAATATTACTGATCTTTTCCTTAATGTGTTGTGTGCTATGATTGTTTTGCTAACATAACACTTGATAGGACAGCAAAATTATGGAAGTCTTCACTAAGGCCGCAGAATATATGGAAATCCCAGTTCGTAGGACCCAGGATGAACCTCTTCAGAAGCTCTTTATGTCAGTCCGGAGTGAGTTGAATTTGGACCATAAAAATATAAAGCAAGAGCAGGCTAGATTTTGGAAACAACATCCTGCAATAGTTAAGGTAATTTGTTGAGTACATAATGCTGTATGTTTTAATTTTTTATTGAGTTCAAAGTTGAATAATCTCCATCCTTCTTTTCAGACAGAGTTGCTGATTCAGGCTCAGTTAACTCGTGAAGCAGCTGCCTTGTCACCAGCTTTAGAAGGTGATTTTAAACGTGTTTTAGAGCTTGCACCACGCCTTCTTGAAGAATTAATGAAGGTATCCTTGACCTATTCTTGTAGTAGTCAGTATGATGGTATGATTACTTTCATTTTTGATAAATCATTTCACCGTGTGCCCATTGTTGGATGATATCTTTACATCATCTTTCGTATAGCCAAAATAATCATGTAGCTAAAAGCAAGATCTTTTTGCTTTATCCTTTCCATCGAGCTGGCCGGTCTCAATTGATCATTTTAAGTACCCTGGCTCTTGATGTCATGGCAGAATAAATTGGCAATTTGTTTGGAAACTCATATAAGCATAGTTTGAGCGTATTTGAAATATATGCACTTAATTTTCTTCTGCTCAGTAAGAAAAGAAAGAGAATATGTTGACTATTTGTATTTACACATCCCCTTCAAAAGAAAGGGTCCTCTTCTGTCCTCTTTTTGGTGTTTTTGTGGTTATCAATGATCTGGATTACACGAGTTAAAGAGCAAAAAAGTTTGACCCAAATGAATTAGGGATAGTTATTATGAGTGCTTTAATTTATAGAAGACAAAACTGTCAAATTGATATGAGTGGTTAAATACAGATCTTTGATGAAATTACAAGGTGATTGTGTGTAAAGGCTTCTGTTTTTGATGTAATTATAGGTCCATTGGTCTGTAATTTTCTCCGATTTAGATTTTGTGTTAGAGTCTTTGGATATGATCGCTTCATTTGTGTTGTTCCTTTATGTTTTCTTTATCCTTAATTGTCAATGTTGCTAATTCTTCATGCAGATGGCTATTATTCCACGCACTGCTCAGGGTCATGGGTGGCTGAGACCTGCCACTGGGGTTCTTGAACTTTCTCAATGCATTATTCAGGTACTGATTTGTAAACTGTTTATTGTTTCTTATTTTTTCGGCATTTACTGAATCTTAGGACACTTTTATGCTGTGCACATCTCGTTTATTTTAATGTGGTGTTTGAGTAACTTTTAGTTCTTCATTTATTATTGGTTTTTTCAGCTAAATTATATATTCGACATCCACACCTTCCTCTGACCGTACTATTTCATTGGATAGTACCCTCTATGATTCCCCAGATGCATCCTATTTTTCTGGAGGATGGAATGTTACCCCCTTTTGCACTAAGCTATAGTTTCTAGATCTTCAATTAGAACTGTATGTTGGCTTTACGCTGGCAGGTTTAGAATCTTTGGTCTTACGACCCTTGAAAAACCTGCTTGCTTTTGGTCTTTAATCATTAAGGAAAAAGTTCTTTATGATGATTTATGATGCAACTTTTCCACACTTGTAATTGGCCACAGATTAATGGATGTTGATGTCTTCACACAATTTTTCCAATTCTAGATCACTATTTTGAATGCCCTGGTTCACATCTTTGTTGATGAATGGTGACACAGGCTGTTCCTCTCAGTGCAAGGAAGGTGACGGGAGGATCTTCAGAAGGTATTGCACCCTTTCTGCAGCTGCCCCATTTCAGTGAGGCTGTCATCAAGAAGATGGCTCGCAAGGTGAGGGAGTTTTAACTGCCTGATAGAACACAATGCTTTACAACATCTCATAACAGTTGTTGATTCCATACCTACACTTTTTTTCTTGCTTTGGCGCTTACAAATGTAGTCAAAGAAATATTGAACCATGCCTTTTTTTAATATTTCAACCATTACATTATGATATTTCACACTGACAGGCTTGACTTCTGAATTATATCACTTCGAAAACTAGTTTAATATTGAAGCATTACATTTGAAACATCTTACATCCATGTTCTCAATTTCTATTATGGGGTTATTGTTGATCATACTGGAGGTTTGCTTTCTCTAACTGGTTTCCAGCTTCTGTCCTTCCTGGACAAATGAACAATACCTTGAAGACAAATTATATTTTGTGAATCAGTCCATGATTCTTGTCTCATTTTCCATGACCATACTTATAAGATACGAAATTCCTCGTTGCAGAAGGTAAGAACATTTCAGGAGTTCTTTGATATGAGTCTGCAAGACCGTGCTGAACTGCTTCACCATGTAGCTGGGTTTTCTGCTGGTGAAGTACACGATGTAGAGATGGTGCTGGAGATGATTCCTTCAATAACTGTTGAAGTAAAATGTGAGACGGAAGGCGAAGAGGGTATACAAGAGGGAGATATTGTAACTATTCAAGCTTGGGTAACACTGAGACGTGCTAATGGCCTCATTGGTGCACTTCCTCATGCCCCATACTTCCCATTTCACAAGGAAGAAAACTTCTGGTTTTTGCTAGCAGACACGGCTTCAAATAATGTGTGGTTTTCCCAGAAGGTAAATTTTATGGATGAAGCTGCAGCAATAACTGCTGCCTCTAAGGCAATTGAGGAGACAATGGAGGGTTCAGGAAAAAGTGTTAGGGAGATAAGTACTGCAGTCAAAGAAGCAGTTGATAAGGTTCGAAGTGGCTCAAGACTGGTAATGGGAAAACTCCCAGCACCAGCAGAGGGGACTTACAATTTGACTTGTTACTGCTTGTGTGACTCCTGGATAGGCTGTGATAGAAAGACAAATATGAAGGTTAAAATTCTGAAACGAACACGGGCTGGCACTCGTGGATTGATCTCAGAAGAAGGACCCATTGCAGAGGATGGTATCGAAGAGGAAGAGGAGGTTGAAGAAGAGGAATATGATGATTATGAGAGTGAATACAGTGAAGATGAAGAAGATGAAAAGGACATGAAAAAGAAGGGCCTTGCCGCCAACGGCAAGGTCCAAAGAAAGGTTTCAAGCTCAGAAGGTTCAGACTCAGACGAGGAGTGACATACATTTGTTTACACAGCAGAAAATAACGTCTTATTTATTTTTTTGGGTTTATTATTTGGCGAAAGAACCTTAATGACCAAGCACAATGATTGATAGTCATGTATGACTCTTTTTGACTCATCTAAGCTTTATTCAGTTCCATCTTCATAGATCATGGCATATTGTGCTTGGATGGAAACTCTTTCACTGTTGAGAGAAAGGTTGGACCGTTTAAAGACCATTTGGTTGCTTTACCAGAATCGTCAACTGACCACAATTAAGCAACAGGCAAGGCTTGTGAATCAGAAGTTGAAGAGACGTTCACTTTGTTGTTTAGAATTTAGGATATTGTTCTTTTATCAATACAAATTTGGTAAAAGAATGGATCTCTTGTTGGCATCAATTGTTTAAAGTGGTATAATGTTCGATCAATGACTTAAAAAACTGCCCTTTGAAAACCCATGACAGTTGATTCTTTACTCGGTTAACTTGAGTATATTTTTGAATGTACAACTACTATGTTATTCTTTGTTGACTACATTCAGTTTTCATAGTCATCTACAAACATAAACATACGAGGGTACAACTCGTCGGAATGTCGGCTGTGTGATCGACATAAGTGCTTTCTGTCGGATAACCGTTGTTGTGAATCAAAGCTGGTCGATGATAATGCGATTCCTTCTATCCCATTGGCTCAATTATAATCTTGTTGCAGTAATCCAATGATTGAAGTGCAGTATGACATCGATGTGGATCGATCAGTGTGTCAGGATTAGGGCCTGAAAAATCAGATGAACGCATTCGCTTCAGCCATGGCTTCATTTGGATGTCTATCACTTTCTTCTTCCAGCTCGCTGAAATCAGTAGGCATCACATCCTCGCTTGAATCTTCATCAGAGAGGTCAGAAACATTAAGATGCTTTTCCAGAGTGAGTTCATTTCTCAGTTCACTTGAATGATCAATTGTTGACATCCTCCCACTTGCACTTTTGCCAGCTTTCAATTCATTCGACTCCTTTGCTTGAATCCTAATGCGCTTGCCCTTAACGTAACGATACTCCCATAACGGAGGTGGATACTTTTTCCGTAATTTGTCATGCTTGTCAAGCATACCCAGCCTCTGGAAGACATTTGCCATCATATTAACAATTGCAACATTTGGTCGGATTCCAAGCTCCTCCATATCAGCAAATATCTACAAGAGTAACGAGTAAGTTACCGATAAGAAAATGGAGAGGAACATGAAGACCATAGTATCTGCTGATACACTCATAATATATCACCAGAACAACCAGAAGATCTAGACCTATCATTCATCAACTGTGGTTGAACCCAACAATAACTGAACAACTGAAAACCTACAGCAACTTTTCAGGCTAGAGACTTTCTGCTTCAAACCAATATTGAAAATACTAACACCATGATTACAGTAATTTCTATTCCATGAATCATTGGCAAAATGAAATAAGGATTTCTTCACAATCAGCGTTCACATTATGATGACACCATGTAGATGACATAACAGAGTCCCAAAACAGATGTCATTCGGTACCTCAAACATCTCGTCGTACATTTCCCGTTTGTAATATATGGATACCATCTTATCAAAAAACTTCTTAGGCATGGCTTCCATGTGCTGTCTAAACAACTTCTTCCAAAGATCTTCAGCTTCATCAAGCCTTCCATCCTGTGATAAAGCATTCAATAAAGTGAAATAAGTCCCCATCGTCTTCCCTTGGCCTTTGCTCAACATCCATTTTGTTACCTGCAATCCAAAATGTTCCTGATAGTCACCAAAAGGGAAAAATTACGAGAAGAAATAGTAAAGTCAGTGCCTTAGTACCTGGATTATCCTCTTCCAATCCTGTTCATTCTCAAGAGTTTTTAAAGCTTTCTTTACTGTAATTAAAGGGAACTCCAAATCCCAAGCAATAAACGAATCAAGAGCTCCATACACTTCCTCCTTTACATTTGACAGACCCTTAACCTACATAACCACGGAAATTCCACCTTTATCATTCCAAAGGTACAAGAAAACCTAATCTGATTCTCCTAACCACACCAACATTTCAAGATTTATATTCAAAGGAATTTTGAACTTAAATACGAAACATAAGCAGAAACAGAAGCAGAGGTGAAAAGAGAAAAAGAAAGAATCTTTACACAATCAACAAGCTTTGCGGATTTGGAGATTGTCCCAATTCTTGTTCTCGATTTCCACACTCGGGGATACCTCGGTCGAGGACCCTTTTGAGCACATACCTGAAAAGGTTACAGAAAACAGTAAACAACGAAAAGGATTGAAGATGAAACAAACCCGAATCTTCATATGCAGAGATTGTTCAAATT
>JAOTAY010000006.1:37632736-37649721 GCA_025629805.1 Erythroxylum baracoense | reverse complement strand
TATACTTAAAATTAATAAAAGTGCTTTTTATTTTTATGTTACCAAACAGTCTACTGTATGAAGCTCTTTTTAAAAAGTTGTTTTTTAATTGACAGTCAAACAATCAACTGACTTTTTAGAAAAGCTCTTCTCAAAAAAATTCTACTGATAAAATCTCTACTAATAAAAGCTCTACTGATATAAGCTCATCCAAACGGGCACTGCGTCTACTCACACGAAGTTTCGTTGTCAGTCACAATCTCCATAAGCGCAATTTCGGGCTTTTCAGTCACAATCTCAACGGCCGCAACTTCAGGCTCCATAGCCGCAACTTCAGGTCCGGCTACGTTTCTTTGCAAGACGTATAAATAGAGACTCAACTCTCTGTTCCGTCATCATACTTCTCTCAAGCTCTACTTTCATTTTTGAGCTCATCAAGCTCGGATCATGGGGATGAGGGTGGATCCAGCAGCTGCTGTTGCTCCGTCAGGATGTTGTTCTCAGGTGGAGAAAAAGAACGGTAATCGGAAGTTGCTTCCTCCTGGTCGAGGACAAATCAAGCGCCGGATCTTCGCTTGTTTCTTAAAAAACTTGAAGCTTTTGTGCTCAAAACACCGGAAAACTTCCCGCTAATTCCGTGTTCTCATCCTCGTGTGTGAATTGTGATCATCTAATGTTTAGCAAGGGGTGCCGATGCATGCAGAGATCAAATCGTTCCCGTATCTACATTGGAGGTAGAAAATGTATTATCAAGCCTCAACGCTAATAATCAAATATAAATTAAATTCTAAAGTTTTAAATAATTTAAATTGCACTGAAACATTTTCAAAATATCTAAAGCAAATTCTAATTATTCGAAAATTTTGAAGAGATTAACTTTACTTTAATTAATAAGACGTTGGTATCACAAAATTGGAAAGTGAGACTTGCTACGTAATTAGTTTTTTAATTATCAAAAAGTAGATCTTATTGTCACATTTGGATAAGACTTACTATTATACGTTTTAAATAGTATTTTGAAAATATTAAAATTCAATTTTAATGCTTCAAAACATTCAAGTTTATTATATATTTTGTCCTAAATGATGAGGTTTACGATATATTTTAGCCAAAATAATATTGCCAAATTTGAGTAAATTGAATGTTAGGTTGAATCTAGACTCAACGATTAGTTTGAGCCAATTTAAAATTTAAAATTAATTTGAATAAAATAATGTTATTTTAATAGAAATTTATGATTAGTTAATGAGTAATACAACCCTATTTTATTAAGTTATGCTAAAATAAAATAGTTTTTGCTCAAAAAGTCAGTCAATTCAAAATTTTTACAATTAAATCAATCAAAGTGATTATATTTTGTAATCATTGCAAAAAAAATGCTTAGGTAATGTTTGGTAAATAGCGGATTGCATTAGCTGCTAGCTGATTCTCTAAGCGGTTAGCTGATAGCTAATTATATCAGCTGATTTGACTAACAGATAACATCAGCTGTTTATTAAAGATGTTTGGTAAAATTAGCTGTTTAGTATTAGCTATTGAGGTATAAAATGACTTATGAGGGTGATTTAAAAAAATTATAAGGGCATGAATATTATATTTCTTAGTATTTCATTGAATATTTTTATAAGAATTTAAATTTTAGATATTTAATTTTACAAAAATTAAGTTTATAACTTTAATAAAAAACATAATAATAATAATAACAATAATAATAATAATAATAATAATAACAGTCTAACGTTAAATTCTCTATTAATATGAATAATGCAGCGAGCTACATCATATTAGTTTTTTTCATATAATAATTATGAATTTTATTATTTAATAAATTAAAATATCTATAATTATAGTATGACACAGATACGATATATAGTAGTTATATACTAGAAATATTAATTTGATGTCTCTTTATGTTCAAAAACATAATATTATGGTATTTTTAAACGTAAACTAATATTATAAAATTAAATAAAGATTAAAAAGTTTAATTAACCCCTTTATTATATTCTTTCAAAATTTAGTACGACAAAAAAAATCAACTTTGAAAGCACACAGCAAAAGTAAAGTATAAAGTGGAAGGTAATACTGTCATTAGGTAAACAACTAACCCCAAAAACTCCTCTTACGGAGCTTTTATAAATCAGTTCAATAGAATCAAATAAGCTAACCAATAAGTCATTTACTAAATACATCAATAACTTTTTAAAATAATCAAAAAGTTAACTTTTAGTCGATAAGCTAAAAAGTAGCTAATAAGTTATTTGCCAAACATCTCCAAAATGTTGCTGTGTATGTACCAAATATTACATAGATATTTATCGATTAACCATTCAAATAAAAATATAGTTTTAATATGATTTTAAAATTATAATTATTAAATTTAAAATTTAAAAATTTTTAAAAGTTTGATATTTTTTAATTTATTATCTCTTCATTAAATAAACATTTAAAATATTTGTGTTTGTTTTTTTTCATCCAAAATTTAACTAAATTAACGCCTAAACTTCATACCTTCCTCTAATTATAATTGGCACTTAAAAAATGAGAAATCGAATAGGGACAACGACAAGTCTCTTGAAATAGAGAAAAATGCATGAAGCTGAGACCCCATTCGTTAGTGCGTGTGACGCTACACGACCACATATTACGTCTTCTTCTTTTTACTTGCCTCTCCAACTCTCCAATTTGTTTGGTCTTTTGAGGTCTACGTGTTGGTTTATACAGCAGAGCACTGTCGGGATTGCCAAGCAAAACCCCCACTTTTCGAATGTGAAACATTGTTTGTTCTTTAACACCAATGGTGGTCCTGGTCCAGCCACTTTCCCTTATCTTTTTGTTCCGAAGGTGACTCACATTCCGTGTATTTATTCCACTCTGGTGGGATCTACACGTCGTAATTGTTTAGGAAAAGGTACCGAAAGGAATGTGTTTAGCTGCCGCCTTAACAAGAGTCGTCATCTAGTTGTTTTGAGAAATCATTTTATTTTAAATTATTAACACGTTAAATTATTTATTTAAAATATGTAATAATTATTATCCCGTTCGTATCTATTTTTATAATCTGTATCATTTTTTTATTGTCACATTCACACGTAGATCTATCAGAAATAGCCTCTTTATTATGTAGATAAAGCATCAATAAAAGGGGCCATCTAATCTTGCGTTATTTTGAGAAACTCTTGGTGTTTTAAGATTTTGAACGGCGAATTTAATATCTAAAGTTACCTCTTGAGGTGGTTGATAAAAGAGGCCCCTTGGAAGCCAGTAATTGGCCTCCCTCATTTTGAATAAGTTGACGTTAACTAACTTATAACGTTATAAGTTAGTTAACGTCAACTTATTCAAAATGAGGGAGGCCAATTACTTAACGTTAATTATTATTTACGATAGTTATAAGTAGCTTTGAAGAATTTAGATATATTTTTATCCTCTAATTTTTTTATCAACATATGCATCTACAGTGCTTCAACTTAAAAATTAACAGCAAAAAAATTTTCATGATTCTATTTTCTAAGTTCCGAGTGTAATTTAAAGATAAAATAAAGTTTATGATTTTTTAATGTATTTTTAGCTTATTAAATATTTGAATATGTTATAATTAATTTATAATTTGCAATTAACATGGATATTATATTAACATTTTAAATCATAAGTCATAACATTAATATTAAATGATATTGTATTTATTTGTGTTTTGTCTTTTTTATTTTTAGATTAATTATTATTTATAAAAATAATTTAATATTAATAAATAATTTAATTTTTGTATTTGTAATTTTCATTATACTTTATCATAAGTAATGTAATAATTGTTAGATTTATGTTCTTAAATTTTGTTTTTTTTCATTTTTAACATTAGATATTATATTGTCGATTTATTAGAACCTTTTTTTTATTTCGCCCAAGGCCTATAAAACCATAGGAACGGCCCTGAAAGTTACGTACTTTTAAACTTTCCCAAACTCCACTTTATTGCGGAATTTCGGACTAAGTGATCATAATGATGTAATAATTATTGCGATATAACTCATATAAATGTTTTATTATCAATGATTAAAAAATTTAACCTATGTGACTAATTCAACTGTAAAAAATTTGAACTGAGTAATATTTTAGTTTGGTTTTTAATTTTTCAGTTTGATTTACTTTAGTAACTTTTATTATTAAAAACCAATTAATTTATAAATTAATCGATCAGTTTTGTAAATTAATCAATTAATTTTTACTTAACAATCTTTTTTTAATTAAACTTCAAATTATTTGATAAGTAAAGGTATTTTCTTTTAATTATATTTTAAATTTTTTTAATTTTATTTAATCTTTTAACTTATTTTTTAACAGTTTAATACCGATTGAACCTTTTAAATCTTAAACTTCTTATTTTACCTGTGTAACTTCATGTCTAGCTCGATATGATTAGGAGTCAACTTTCTCATATAAAAATTAAATTTGATACTTTTGAATTTATTGCATCAGTCCCACTTTGACAATTGGTGTAGATTTACAAATTGTAGTTCTAACGTCCATTTTGACACTTACCCATTTGAGAAATCCAAAAAGGGTATTAGCAATAAGTGTCCAATGTAATTACTCATATTCCTAAAGTCAGATTCCCACTGAGAAATCCAGAAGATGAATGTAATATTTTATATGGGAAGAAGATCAAAAAAGCTATCTTCTGGTAAGCATCATGCGTATATTATTGGTTGCATCACTAAAGTTTGATTGGAGTAGACACAATTGATAATTATTTTCTGACAAAAACATGAGTCAGCTATGGTTTGGTGAACCATATAATATGTAATGTATAAATATTGCTCTTTGTAGTGGCCATCAATTGACGGTCGAATCAAAATTTTAATTTAATATTATTTTTAAAAAATTAATTTAATAAATAATCTTTCTTGGAATAGGAGAATGAGATCAAAAGGTCATGTGTTCGAATCCTCCTACTTATGCTCTCTTAATTGAGCATATCGTATAGGGTTTGTCTAGTACGGAGTATTTGATTGGAATGATTTGCAGGCTATTGTGTTATTTCGGAGTTTTACTTGCAAATCTAAAGAATAGCGTCTGCGAATTTCTTCGTTTAAAAAAAAAACTAAATGTTAGATATATGTTTATTTATTAGTCTTGAAAAAATAATTTTTTATTTAATTTTACGAATTTTGAAAGAGAAAAATTTTGCAAATTTTAAAAGATTAATCACTGAATTTAAAAATTCGATACTAAATTAAAAAAATTTTAAAATTAAATTCTTTTAAATTTATTATCCCTTAAATAAAGCAATATATATATATATATACACACACAGAAACATATATATACATATGTAATTAATATTTATAATATATTATCTTAAAGTTTGAAATATAATATATATAAACTTTTTATTTGAATTATTTTTCTCTAAATTTACTCAAATTTTTTATTGATATTAAAGTCATATTGATAAGTTTTTTCAGGAACATATATTCATAAATTTAGATATAATCAACTTCGTTACGAAAAAAGCTAACTTCCAACAACAACAACAACATACCCTCGAAATTGTGTACACAATTAAATAATAACAGTAATTTATCCATGGGTATATATTATGCCTTCATTATAACCTTTTTAATCCCAAAGGTAGCGCGGGAAAAACTAAAATATTGAACTAAAAAATTACCAATAATTAAAAAATTGAATCGACTTATTCAGTTAAATTATAAATATCTGGAATTAAATAATTTTTTAGTTCGTATTATTTTAACGATGCTTATTATTAAAAATTAATCAATTTATTAATTAATTGATCATTTTCATAAACTAACAATTTTTTATAATTCAGAATAAATAATTAATTTCTATTTAAGAGTCTTTTCTTAATTAAACTTTGATTTCTTTTAAGCATCTTTGATTTCATTATTCAGTTTTATTTTAAATTTTTTATTTTTATACGATCATTATTACATACTAATTTTGTGATAAGTAAAATTTTTTAAAATTTTAAAATTCTTATTTTATTGATTTAGTTTTTATTATGATTTTTAAAAGATTAAAAATCATTTGTCTGAGCTAAAGTTGAAAAAGAACACATACAAAATTTCAGATCACAATATGCTTAAATACAAGTTTGAAGTCAAAAGCTGAAAAAGAAGGAGACTTAGAGTTGACTTATTCTATTAAATCTTATCTACATATTTATGTATGTGTATAAAGTATATGAACCTGATTAAGCGGAACAGGGTCGATACACTGTAAGTAAAACAGGGTGGACCAACCCAAGAGTTTCGGGCATTGAGATTGTTGATATTGTTGTTACTGATAATGATACGTGAACAATGCATAAACACCTGCTGACCCGCAACCTGCCAAAACAACCCTAAAAAAGCACGTTTCTTTCGGTCATTGATTAGGAAAAGAATTGGTTACTTTCAGTATATTTTAAATTCTTGAGGTAGTCCATCGATGTGAGTTGTACCAAATTCAGAGTGAGATGCACTGAGAAAAGTTGCACTTTTACGTTCAAAAGAAGGCAGTGTCGTGACCAAGCACAGCACATAACAAAGCACGCCCAGAGAGGGCTCCATCTGATTGGAGTTGGCATTGTCATTATCTAAGTTTACCCAACAACTTTGGAATACATTTATTTCTCTCGGGTGGCTTCTTTTAGTTTCATGTAATTGAATTTTACGGTCTAAGAATATAAGTGTCCGATCCTTACGGATTTATCGGAAAAATCCAAGTTATAAATCCCGTGTGGGATGTAAAAACGTTTGACCCTTTTGTTCCGGGTGAAATAGCATCTCATGATATTGCAGCAAAGAGTCAGGAACATTGGGTCCGTCCGCCCGCCCTAACATCTATATAAAGGATTACGTATGGAAAATATTGAAACTGTTTTTTTCGGTGCTATCTTTTTTGCAGTTTTTATTAAAATATAATTTAAAATTTTTAAAATTAAATTTTCTAGTTTAAAAATTTTGTATTAAACTATATTTTATATCTAGAAAAATTAAAAATTAAAAATTAAAAATATACTTGATTTTTTTAAAATTATTTAAATAAGACTCAAATCCGACCTACTAATTCTAATATCAATTCGAGTGATAGTTGCAATAATGCATAATCACAATTATAATGTAATTTGAAACTTGATAAGTAGTATTTTTTATCTAATCCATATTGGAAAATATAAGCCCAATGTCTCCAAGAAGTAAGCCTATAGACTATCTCTTACCGTGACTTGGGCTAGGTGTTTTAAAAAGGCTCGATAGTCCTAGAAAAACTAAGGCCTTAAAGCTATGCAATCAACAATAATTGTAAACACAGTTACTTAAAAAACTTTGGAGTAACCGGTAAAAGTTGTTAATTTGTAATCATAAGATTGTAGGGTCGAATCATGAAAACAACTATTTGTGTACGAGTTACTTTGACATTGATAGTTATTTATGTAAAAACTCGTTATTAGTTTGAATTGAAGGCTTCGACTCAAGTTAATATAAGTTTCGCTTTTGTGGGCTTAGATGGTATGCTTCACCGGCCCGATTATAGTTGAAGTTAATAAATTAAGTTCGGTTTAATTAAACTTCGTGTTAAATTATATTTTAAAGATTAATGTGTATTATTTTATAAAATAATGTTATTTTTAGTAAATTAAATTAAATTAAAATATCATTTTAAAACGATCCGATTAAACTCGAGTCATTTATTTAATAAGTTGATTTAACTCAACTTGTTTGGCGGACTCAACCTTTCCCATATCTAATTAAATATACATCAAGAGGACTTAGACTTGGAAGATGGGGAGTTTCTATTATTAGGACGTGATTGGAGTTGGACTTTTAACCATAGAAAAGTAGTATTAAGGGCTTAATTGTGTTAAAACACCGAAGTCAAAAAGATTAGGTGAAGTTAGGATAGTGAACTCTAATAACATAAGGTGAAAGTTAGGATAGTAAACTTCAAGGCTACGTTTGGCTGAGAGTTTAATAATAGGATATAATAAAATGTAATATTTTTTCATCATTTGAGAGAAAGGTTTATAATAAAATAGAACGAAATGGGATGAAAAAGGAGTGTTTCATATTACAACTCATTCCATTATAAACAATAAAAATTAAAAACTCCGATTTGAGAGGTTTATAATGAAATGTAAAATAATAAACAACTTTACATTATATTATATTGTAAATCCTTTATCTAAATAACATTTAACTGTATTACATTAAGAACTCTTTCATCCCTTCGAAATAACAAATTTATAATATTACATCCATTTACATTTCATTTCATTATAAATTATTCTATTTCATTTTATTAAAAATCTTATGTCCAACCAAACATAGCCTAAGGCTATATTTAGTTGGGGGTTTTTGAATAGAATGTAATATTATTTCATCATTTGGGAATAGAGTTCATAATAAAATGAAATAAAATGAGATGAAAGAGGGGGATTTTATATTACACCTCATTCTATTCTAAATAGTAAAAATAGAAAACCTCTGATTTGGAGGGTTTAAGATGAAATGTAAAATGATAAACAACTTTATACTATATTACATTATAAACCCTTAATCTAAGCAACATTTCACAGTATTACATTATAAATTCTTCCGTCCCTCCCAAATAACAATTTTCTATATTACATCAATTTACATTCCATTCAATTATAAACTATTACATTCTATTATATCTCATTATATTATATTAAAAACTTTACGCCAAATCAAACATTGCCTAACTCTACTTGAGTCAATTAATTATTTTATTTATTTATTTAATAAAGAAATCACAATCACCATTATTTAGCATATTTTAAATAAAATTTCACATACATATAAAATAATTTGCATACTAAATGAATTAGACTAGTTACAACAATAATAACAATTTAGTAAAAAAAATCGTTAAAGCACGAGATTTGAGAAGGTTTAGTAATAGACAATCTTATCCTTAACTAATAGAGAAGCTGCTTCTAAATGACTCACATAAAAAATAAAAATAAATACTTAATAAATAAAATATAAAATAAGTATTATACTAAATAATACGAACGCACAATACTTTATAAATTACGTGTATTAATTAAATTATTTAATAAATTAGTAATTTAAAATTAAACCAAAATTCCAATGTAATAAATCAACGTAGATTTCTTACCAGACGAGTTCTTGGAGTTGATTGTCACTTCACTTCACTAACATGGAAACCTCTTTTTTTTCAAAGCCAATTTCATCTCTTCAGGTACATAAACCCAACTTGATCACTACTAACCATTTAAAAAAAAAAAATGTTCTTTTTTATTAATATATATTTTCAAGATCTAGAATCTGGGCCGTCCAAATAAGTTTTAAGAAAAATAATTGGACGGGTAGGATTGAGATCTGTTGAACGGGGCCCACCAAACGAATCAGATTTATCATAGATTCGCCAAGTGGCGTGACTCTAGCAGTGACACCAATGCCTCGAGAAAAGTCAGATATTCTAGATTTTAACCCACACCTTTAACTGACACGTGTAAGGATCTCATACGTGAAGAGCACTATTGCCTTACATCTCGCCGGTGACCTTTCTCGTGTGAGTTGTCACTTTATCTCTCTCTCGTTCTCTTTTTTCTTTCCCTCTACCTCACTTTATCTCACAGTTTCTCTAGATCCAAACACTCAGATTTTAAGTTGTATCTCCCTTCTCTTCTCTGCGTGGTGTAGACGAAGCTCGAGGAACTTTCACCTCTCAGTTTCGAACTTTCATTTGATGAAGGTTTAATCTTGAAGCTTTTTGGTTTTATTTTATCTTTTGTGCTATGTTTTTGGTGGATTGTTCTTTTTTTCTGTTATTCCGATTGAGTGATTGTTTTCATGCCAAAGTTGCTTGCTTTAGCCTAATGGGTATTCAGATCTGATTTTTGTTTATGCCCTTTGGCTCTGGATGGTTGGAACGTATGGGTTCTGTTTTTTGATTTGATTCAAATTGGAATTACTTTTATAGGTCTTTGTGTAGATCTGAGTATCGGTCGTTTCAGTGTTTAGTCGACGATGGAAGTAAAGTTGGTGATGGGTTTTGGGCTGGAATTTTTTCTCGTATTGACTAATTGGATATCAGTTTCTGTTTGGATTTGGTTTGAATTTGTTGATAATCTGAGAAAGGCCACAGCTTGTGTGTTATTCTTTGGTTTTATTGGATCATCGATTGATTGTTAAGTGTCGGTGAGATTGTTCTTTTGTCCTTTTCAGGATCACGAATCTGAAGTAAGAGTGGTAGAAATTCTTTTAATAATGTTTCAAGGGAATTTCAGTGTTATTATATTCAATTACTCTTAATTAACTAGGGTCTTTGCATCTAAACCTGATTTTGTTGATGGTGTGCCTTTTGTAGCATGTGTTCTTATTGAACTTGTTAGGTACTCAAATATATTGCTCTTCCAGTTTTGAAAATGTCGTGTTTTCTATCTTTCTGGATCTACTGATATCTATGATGTATTCGCTTTTCCAACTGCAGTAACGGAGGACATGAGAGCTGCCTGAATCAACATTTGATTGTTTCATTTTGCTGTTTTGATCGGCTTTGTGGATATATTTGCATGCATAGAATGGGTAAATGCAAGGGTTGTGGGAAGTTAGGAAGGATGGTGCCTAGGGATGAGTTTGTGAGTGGCTACTATTTTTCTCTCATGTTGTCTCCTGTTGTCTCTGTTTGGGATTGTATCGTTCGGAAAATGAGGTATTCCTTCAGGCCTGAGTGGGTGTAGTCATCGAACCTGTCGTAATTTGTTTGTTTTGAATACTGAAATTAGGTCGTAATTATTTAGTGTTAAAAAGAGGACAGAGAAGAAAAAAGAGAAACAAAATTATAGGGAAATGTTTACATTTTAGAGGGGTTCTAGTGAGGTAAAAAGTTGACAAACAGGATAGAAATTAGAGGCTGGCAGTTTCTATGGATACCATAACTTGTAATAAGGTACAACCTTTCGTGAGAAAAGTTAAGAAGAAGCAGGTGAAGGGTGAGGTGGACCGTCTCAAACAGGCTGAAAAGAAGAAGAGGCGATTGGAGAAAGCTCTTGCTACTTCTGCAGCTATCCGATCTGAGCTTGAGAAGAAAAAACAAAAAAAGAAAGAAGAACAGCAGAGGCTTGATGAAGAGGGTGCTGCAATTGCAGAAGCTGTTGCTCTGCATGTGTTGCTTGGTGAGGACTCTGATGATTCATGCAAATTTGCTTTAAAGAAAGAAGAAGGTTTCAACTCATGGAACTGTGATGATAATATCGATCTGTTAATGGCTGAAGACAAAGCATGCCTTCCTCATCAGGGCTGCACAAGGCGTTCACTTGAAAGAATTGGGTATGGAACTGGTTTTAACTCGGATAATATCCAAAACGATGACTGGTCTTTCACATACGGTTCGATTAGGACGGATCTTCATTCACCATACTGTGGCAACGGATTTTGGGGTACTACGGAGTTCTCGGCAGATCTTATTGCAGCACAGGCTGTTTCATCCCTTCAGATTGCAGAGGACGTATGTGGGGACCCAATTGTCTTCAATTGAATGCTACGAGGATTGATAAGCAGTTTTCTGCCTCCTCCACTGCGTCATGGTTGTTATCCTGAACAATAATGTTATGTATATAGTCCTGAATTTATGTTATCTTGCTTGTATGTTTCTCCTGATGAGACAAATGTGACACTTTGATGTTTTATGTACCTTAATGTTAAATTGCAATTATGAAATCGTGGTTTCAGGGTCTCATTCATCATGATGTCATTATCACTATTTATCGTGAAATCATTAATCTGGTTGATTCTTACTTATGGAGCAATTGATTTGGATTCAAGATGTAGTATATCCTAAAGGGTAAACTTCGAAATGTTAAAACAAAAGCACTAATCTGCTTGTAATTTTCCGTGGTATTAAGATGAAAAGAACAGTATCATCACTTGAATGAAGATAAATTCATATAATTAGAGCATCCTTGCTGGTTTGCACCAAATTCGTTATCTTCGAGCCAAAATTACGTTCAGAATAGAACGAGGAGTAAAAGCTAACTTCTCGACATACAACTGAAAGCAATCGGGATACAAAAGTTAATCCACAGTAGCATGTATTGCACAGAAAAGAACACTTCAAACTGATGAGCTTCTGTATGTACTTGGACCATTTTAGACAATCACTATCAAGATTCAGTTGAGAGAACAAATCAGAATTTTACAGTTGATACACAATGAATGATATACTATTGATTCATCTATTACAAGCATCCAACTCTCACCCTTAAAGATGCCAAGTGAAGTGCTTCCTTACAACATCTCATGTCATTTATTTGTCATCGCAAACTTTGACCAACAGGTAGATCTGATCTTTGCTCCGGTTGTTGCTGCAGAAGAACACTGTCGCCGTTATCTTCAATATCTGAGCTAGTTGATGGTTTAGCACCAGGTGTAACAAGGTTCTTGAACCATGTTGCCTGAAACCTAGAACTTCCTCTATTTGAGCTGCTAGAGGACTCAGGAGTAGAACCATTACCGGCGCCTAGAAGGAACCGATATGCTACTTTACTAGCTGATACAATCTCTGTCTTAGCTTGTCTGAACTGTAATGAAGCCACCAAAGAAGTGAACTCTTGTTAAATGAACCTAAACTTATCAACCTCAGAGGAAGTATTAAAGAAAACAAGACATCGTTAATTAAATTTCTCTGTGGTTCTAAAAACAGTGAAAGAAGATATGGTCTATGCTAACAATGTAGACAATGAATCAGTAACCCAAATGGAGAAATATTCAAACACACACAGTTTGAGTTGATTTCATTATGTCATTTTATATGTGATTATGTAGGACATTTACTCAATACACCTCACTACTACGGTAAAAGATCTTATTACCAAACTTTCATGATAAAATATCAAAGTAATGAAGTAATCCTGCCCAAGATAAAGAGTATCTCACCCGTTCAGCTGTGTTTCCTGCTACTTCCATGGCAGCATCACCAGCATTGGCAAATCGATTAACCCAACCTGTTAAAAACCATCAGAACATGCACTTCACTGTAAGTCCAACAAAAGAAGCAACAATTCTAAGACATTAGAATTCTGGACTACATCAGAAACTAGACAAGTTCATGCAATCATGACCAAACAAAGCACACAGTTTATAAATTGGAACTGAAATTCTAACAACATATGCATTTGGATGGTAGATGCATTAATCTAATGCACTGGCAAAATGATCTCAACCACGAATGAAAGAACAGTAGCATTAGTATTCTGATCCACATCCAAAGCCATAAAAGGGGTAGACAGCTGACTGGGTTCAAATGAAAACAGTGAAGAGGAAAGTCATTCCAAAATGAAAGTGTGCCAGGAAAGAAAATTGTTTTATTTTCGAAGAACTTACCTGGAAGTTTTGGCACACCAAGCTTCTCACACAACTCATCACAGAAGTGATTGCAGTTCTTGGCTAACAAGTCATATGAACTTCCAGGCCATTCTCTACTAAGCTCCCTCAAGATCTGATTCACCTTAAAGATTGAGAAGTTTGTCCTTCCTAGGACAATGCTCTCACGATATGTATACATGGGATTCCTTTTAGAAGGACAACTAAAAACCCCAGATCCATGTTCACAAAATCCAAATGACCATTCATCTTCTCCATACACCTGTGCAATATAGACCACAAAAAGTTACTACATATATATATGAATTTTCATTCAGAAGATAATAACAACAAATCAAACATAAGGATATGGAATAACATAGGAAAAAGGAAATAGCATAATCACGTGAAATAGGACATACAAACACACAAAGGCGAGGCATGGATATTTTGCCCCTAGTATTATGAATTACATATCATAAAATTAATTCTCACAGCATCTTCTTTCTTGTATACATATTAACCTCTTTCAATAACCACATTTCAGCAATTGGGTGACATATTTAACAGATGTACATGAAGTTTCTTTAACTCAGTATACATCCACCATCATTGTCAGCACTATCATGTGATTAGTCCATATCATCACTGTTGTCCACTTCAGAATGAGAATCCTAAGGATAACAGTGGTTCAGCAAACATCAAAGATGATCATAGTATGCAGCAACAGATCGAAAAGACGCAGATCAAGCACTTTCTTGCAAGATACCAACTAGTTGCAGTATTCCAGAAACTTTACAAAGATTATCATGCTCTTGATCAGACCCATTGTTCTGAAACTAAAGAGCCTAAAACAAACTCAAAGTCTCGCAAGGAACATAACCATCAACCAACAACATCAAGACATGGCCAGAAACTGTTCCCATACTTCGAATTTCCATTTAACACCCCAAGAGTCAGATTGGTGTGGGAATTAAAGCAAGCCCACTAATACATACGCAATCTCAGATCAACTCATATCAGGAAATTCCAAAAATAATTAAACACGCAAGTGTCACAGGGTCAATAACTTAAATTCCATTCACAATGATATCAAATATCCACAAACATAGACCCCCAGATCCACTCGAAGTGACCCAATTCGACTCAACACAAGTAAGACAAATCGGTAAAAAGAGAACATAAGCAAGCACGACGAAGTATAAGCAAAGACGGTTTTCGAACCTGAACAGCGCTATGGAATATGCCACCGAGACCTATACCGTCTTTGAAGATCTTGTTGATATTCATGATTGTGTTGTTAGTCTTCTCCGATCCGCTATTCGTCACGTCGTATATATGCAACGTTACCTCCGTCATTTTTACCCAATTCAAGAAAACCCCAAAAATAATGAAAACCCTAACCCTAACCCTAACCCTAACCGACGCTCAAATCTCCCTTTTCTCCTCCTCTACTCAAGAAGATCAATTCACACACACAAACACAAACCCTTTTCCCCCTACTCTATCTCTCTCTCTTCCTCCACACTCAAAGCAAAGCAACCAACTTCAGAGCCCCACCAAGAGATCGATACCAACTTCAACTTCTTGCTGAAACCATTCAAACCCATTTCACATTCATCTCTCAGATCTTTCCTTCTACGTTTCTTTTTCTGAGATGGCTTTCTTCAGTTGATCGATGAAACAGATTCCGTGGAAATGAATAAACAAACGCATTAATTGAAATAATTAAGAATCATGTTCTACTTACAGGAGTCACTTGAAAGGATACAGGTACTTTGGGGGTTGAGTTGTTATATATGGGAATCTATGGGGGCAAATTTGCAAAATAGGCATCGCTTTTTGACAACTGTATGGCATTATCAACAATTGGGTTCGGGTCCATGATTAGACCCATTTAGATTAGTGGGACCAATTTCACAGCATGCGACTCATAATTTCGCATGGTAATGGGCTGTCGGATTTTGGATCGAATAAAAAAATTTCAAAAACAATAAAATATATTTTAAAGTAATATTATATTGATTTAACTTTTTATGACAATATTTTAAAAAATAAATTAAATCAAATTATTTTAAATTAGATTATAAAGATTTAAAATTTAAAATTTATTATTTTTATAATAATATCATTTTAATTCTAACTTATTACAACAATATTTTTTAATTATTTAATTTAAATTAGATTAAAGGGTTAAAAATTCTTAATTTGTTATTTTTAAAAGTTTAATTTTGAATATTTTGACATATTCTTAAATTTTAATTTGAGTTCAGGTGAGTTTTTATATTTAAAGATTCAATTAATTTAAATTTTATTTATTAATTTAAATTTTATTTATTAATTTAAAATATCAAATTTATTCAAAATTAATTTTGACGTTCTAAATTATATAATTATATATGGACAATTTTGAACATACACGCTGTATAGTGGTCCCACTCCATGCCAACTCAATTCTTTGGAGTTGATTAGCTTTGAAAGACACACCTTTTAGTGTGACCACTATAATTGCCATGTTATATCAGTCTGCTCCTGACCTGGCATGACTTGTGGCCCTGCTTGATTATAGGTAGGTTGGGCGAATTTGTCTTATCATATATTTAAAAAAATGTTAAAAATAATGTTATTTTTGAGTACCGATTGAGCCAATTATGATCGGTTTGTGATTCAACCCGTGGCCTAGTTCACTCGAGTCGGGTCCTTTTTGATATTCTTACGTTTTATAAGCTCAGATTACTATTTTTAATTAAGAATTAATCAATAATTAAAAAATCAAATCAGTTTAAAATTTTGAATTGACTAAATTTTCAATTCAGTTTTTAAATTTTCGGTTTGAATATTTTAATAATCTTTATTATTAAATTCGATTATTTTAATAATTAATCGGTTAGTTTTGTAAATTATTTGATTTTATAAATCAAAATAAATCAATTAATTTTTATTTACTAATATCTTTTTTCGATTAAATTTCAAATTATTTGACCAATAAAGACAATTTCTTCAATCATAGATAAATTTTTTTAATTTTATTCAATCTTTTATCGATTTTATAATAATCTAATAACTAATGATTAAAAATAGGGATGTCAATTTTGGTCCAACCTAATCCGGCTCAAATTTGGCTTGAGTTGATAAGGTCATAGGGCCAAAAGTGGTCGGCTCGACCGAGCCAATAGTCGAAGTTATTTCAAAAACGACATTGTTTTAAACGTTTTTTTAAAATAAAGTGGGTAGGGTTGGCCCCAACCATAGACTAACCTATTCCGATCCGTCGAGCTACGAGCCACCTAGCTCGACCCATTAACATTCCTAAATAAAAACCCTAATTAATTTGGCTTGTTTAACCGTAAAAATTTTGAATCGTCCAACATTTAGGTTAAATCAACTTTAATAACTCTTGTTGTTAAAAACTGATCAATTTATTTATTAATTAGTCAATTTTCGTAAATTAATAAATTTTTATAAACTAAATTAGGTTAATTAATTTCTATTTAACAATCACTTTTTTAATTAAACTTCAAATTTTTCGATACGCAAGGACAACTTCTTTTAATCATATGTCAATTTATTTTATTTTATTTTATTTTATTCAATCTTTAGGCGATTATATAACTGTCTAATACTGGTTGAACCTTTTAAACTTTAAATCTC
>JAOTAY010000006.1:37620442-37632636 GCA_025629805.1 Erythroxylum baracoense | reverse complement strand
TTTATTTTATTTTATTCAATCTTTAGGCGATTATATAACTGTCTAATACTGGTTGAACCTTTTAAACTTTAAATCTCTTGTTCTATCGGTTTAACTTCCAATCCAAAATTTAAAACATTGTTAATAACGATTAAAATATTTTAAATTTCAGATTTTTTATCTTATCGGTCTAACTTTCAGTTCATTTTTTAAAACATTATAATTAATTTAGTTCTATGGTTCGGGTAATGATCATAAAGAAATACAATTTTATAAAAATTATCAATTTATAAAAAATTATGATTCCGATTGTTCGGATCGGAATTTGAATATATCAAATAAAATAATGTTATTTTGAATTTTAAAAAAAGAAATTAATCGGGCTCGGGTCACGAATTTAATGCCCCGTTGAACTTTGGACCAGCTCTGGCCTGCCCCAAAGCTAAGAGCAACTTCTTATACGACGCCGTAGTTGCTCGCCGTCGAAACAGCTTAAAGTGGTATAACTCCAAAGAATCCCTTGCTGATAGTGAATCCTACATCGCGATTGGTGTCATCGGGAACTATATCCGGTCGTTGGAGCTCTATACGATACGTTTAAGGCCCGGTGACGTGTAAGTTAGAATAGTGTTTCCCAGTTATAAAGCTTTTCAATTTCTAGGGTTTTTGGGGTTCTACAGTCAAATTAGCTTCTACTGTTTTCGAAGAAAGCACACGAGTATCTCCATATTCATGAGTAATCTATACATGTAAATGCTCATTAGCTGAGCAAAAGATAGTTAAAAGCTTGACCCATGTCGAATTTTATGATTAGTGTGCTGAAGTAATTTGTTTCGTCTATGGTTGTTCAAGTACGTTCCCTCGTCTTCGTAAATTTTGGTCATGGGAGTTCATTCCTTTTTGGAATTTTATGCTTGTGAATTCCCATTTGCAAGTACTGATAGTTCCAGCTCTTGGTTAATTGCATAGAAGATGTGATAGGCATCGATGGGTAAAAATTTGGTATGCTAGAATTGGGGTTCCTAATGATTTACTTGCATTCATTTTAAAGGTTCACGGGGTTAATGAGGCATTTCGAGTGAGCCTGCTGCAGGTCTAGTGCCAAGTTCCTATGTTGTTCTCCTTCTGATTTTTTTGTCAGGTGACCTGATCTTAGGCCTCGAACTCACTCTCTGTGGACAACCTTGCGGAGGGCTTCCTCTTGGAGGGAAGAGAGTTGGAAGCTGATATTTCACCCGGGCAAAGTGAAATTTTAGCTTATTGAACATAATGATAGTTCGTAGGAATTTTTTATGTTCCCTGACACGGGACATCTTGGTTGTACCATAGACCATTATATGATTTGCCCTTCATACCATCTTATGGATTTTGTAATCTGTAAAGTTATTTACAGATTTTTCAATAGTGCAAAATCTTACATTTTGCTGTGATGTGTACTTTGCTTGATGAAGTGCTCGACTATGGTTCTGTGCTATTTATGCTAGAGTAAGGTTACGAGCTTTTAGAGTTTGTTTATTACAGGCTTATGCAGGCTGGCTCGCTCTGAAATCACGAAGGCCCTTTCTCATACATCACTATCCAACATGGTAAGCTTGAATTAGAAGTTGTGGATATACAATTGGGCATGATGTTGATCTTTCTTCCAGAATGTTTGATATTTCATTGGGTGAGCTGGAAAGGTGGTTACTTCGCTATGTTTGTCAAATTGTCACCATTGATATGGAAGTTCTTATAGTAACCTGAAACCGAAACTATTCTTGCTTTGAATTTAGCATCATACTCTAAGAATTGACTCGACTGAGTTGAACTGGTGGAATATTGAAGTGAAGTTTGAGTGTCTTGCTGATGTCAGTCGATTACTTCATGGCTAGATATCTGATTTTCTTAAATCTTCTGACTGCATTATTGAGCAGAGTAGTGAGCCTCTTATCCTACAACTGCAAACAGTTGTTTACTCTGGAATTATGAATTAGCGAATATTTTTACCAAGTTTCTCAAAGCTATGTTGATGCATCTCCACTGCATTATTAAGCCTTCGTAATCAGAGCCAAGTTGTGTTGCATTCTTGTTGAAACTTCTGAGTAAGAACTAGCATTTTCTATTGGATTTCATGACTGGTTGCAGGATCGCATTGATTATACTGATGAGAAGACTGAAAACAGACTGTACATTGGCAATCTTGATCTGAGAATAACTGAGTAAGTATATTAATCATGGTTGGATTGCGTATCCCCTGACTTCTGAGATGGATTTTACTGCGCTTATAACCTTCTTTACGTTTGCAATTTCTTCTATCAGGGCTGCTCTGATTAAGATGTTTTCTCCCTATGGCAAGATTGTTTCTGAGGATTTCTTGTGGCATACACGAGGCCCAAAACGCGGAGAGCCACGGGGTTATGCTTTCATCCAATTTAGCAATAAAGAGGTAAGTGTCTGCTTTCTGTTCTTTCACATTAAAGCAAAATCCTGATTTCCAAATTTAAAGTGAGCATGCAGGAAGCTCAATTGGCCAAGGAAAAGATGCATGGGAGGTTGGCTTGCGGTCGTCCCCTAGTGGTTCGTCTAGCAAGCGAGAAATACTTGGAGGAGTTTACACGAAATTCTTCCGGGACGGTTGGCGACGTTAATAGGACAGGCCTTGTCGGTAGCAGTTCAGGGCAGATGAATCGGAGTGCTAAAGTAGCTGCCATAAAGAACAAGCTGAGAGCCCTGGAAGAAGAGAGCTCTAATACGAAGAAACAGAAACAAGCTGATGGGGACTATTGTAAGCATTTAACCAATGATTTAACTACCAAGAGATGATGAATAGATAAAGTCAAGGATTTTGAATCATCTTACTGTTACTATAATGTAATGAACTTCAAACAATTCAAAGGGATAGAGAATCTGTAGTAGATCGGTAGACGAGTTTATTCACTTCTGAGGTAGATCGGTAGATGAGTTTATTCGTTTCCGAGGTGTCTATTTGTTTGTTGCATCTGAAGAATATATACTAGGAAATGGTGGATGGACTGGCTTCTTTGAAGGATTAGGAGGATGCTACTGTATAATTATGAGGACTGTCACTCATATTTTCAATTTCACTAAAGTTTTATCACCTTTCAACTTCACAATCGTCTTGAATTTGGTACATATTTATATGTGACTAGATTAAATGAGACAAGATTAAAACACCCTAAAGGGTGCAGGTGCTCCAACCCGTAAAAGACATGGACTTTGTTTAGATTATCACGTGAGCCTGCAACCTTAGTTTTCCTGTTTTTTCTTTTTTCTAAAATATAGTTTTACCTATTTTAAAAATTCAATTTAGTTTATAATTTAGAATATATTTTATAATATTAACAATTTTAAAATATTAATTTTTAATGAATTATTATAATAAAATTATTATTAAAATTAAAAATATCATATATAAAAGTATTTAATTTTTAAATTTTTTTCAATTTAGTGTTAATTATTAAAAATTTTGAAATAATCTTTATATATAAATTAGGTACATATGTCACTTTAATAAAAATAATCATTTGACTGGAGTCTTGTTAATAAGATTCAAATATTTGACTTTTGCGTTTAAATTAAATTAAATTAAATTGTTGACTTCAAGTAATGTTAAATTAAACCGAACAATTTGTTATAATATTTGAGTATTAAAAAATTAAGTTCAAAATTTAAATATAATTTAATTTGAATATTAATTTAATTAAACTGAACTTTGCTTAATTAATTTGAATGAAACAACCACACAAAAATATCTGAAAAAGTTTATAAAATGAGCACATGATCAAATCTTTTGTCTAATTATTCTGTTACAACCCTGTTTTATTTGCACATCAAATCCTCTGTTTAATTATTCTGTTCCAACCTTATTTTATTAAATTTTATTCATATATTTATGTGAGGTTTACGTAAATATGTGGATGAGATTTAATGGAACATGACAAGAACACCATAATCAAAACAGGAGATCTAATTCCTAAAATAGAACCCATACAAACAACTTCAAAATCAATTCCTCACTTAAGTCTCTCATTTTTAGGAGGTCTTAAGTTCGAGTTATCAAAGAGGGGGAGGAAAATTTTTTCTGTTGATGATTCTCTAGCCCCCTAGGCATACTTCTTGGTACAATCAATTGCGGACGTTTTACTTCCAGCGGCAGCCTGAGAGTTGAAGCTACTAGGGAACCTAGGGCTGATAGGAATCTGATGCTCAGTAGGGCCAGTGATCAATTAACAGCTGACCAATTAGTATGTGACGACTCCTTGTATGCAGAAGTTTATAGTTTACGTAAGAACTTGAGGAACTTTGGAATTTTAGATTTACCTCCTCTAAGGCTCTTAGAGTGAGGCCTTAGGAGTTTAGGATTAGTCTGACAAAGCTGAGATACCTAATGTATATTAAAAAAAAAAAAGACTTCGAGAGTTGACTAAGACCATAGTCAAAGAAACACTTCACTTCACCTATTGTACCATTCGGTGGAGTCCTGTCCAGTCTCCACTTGGAAGTGTTACCATCGATCTCTCCCTCCTACGACTAGTCTCACCGTCAATGGCAGCGAGACTTCCCGTTTTGCATTCACCTCACCTGAAGGTGTCGTCGTCAAAGGTTCACAACTCTCGTTTTAAGTGCTACCAAACTCCTCCCCCGGTCTCGTTGAACACCAAAAGCAACGACCACTCAATAATTCAACGGTCATCATTTTCATTTCCCGATCAAAACCAATCCTTTCTCTCCCCTAGATTATGTCCTGAAGATCCCATTTCATTCCGATCTGTGACTGCCCGGTCCAGTCTAAATCTTCCTCTTATCGGTCCCAACGATTCGTGGGGCACGTGGACGGCGCTCTTCGCTACTGGTGCTTTTGGTATTTGGTAATGTCCCTTCTCAATCTATCTCTCATTTTGAAGCTAAGTTCCAATTAAGCCAACCAATTCTGTTTATTTTTTCGTTTCATTTGATGGGTATTATTCAGTTTCTGTTTTTCTTTTAGTTTTGTATCAAATTGTTGCACCTTGAGGATTGCAGGTCAGAGAAGACCAATATTGGCAGTGCATTGAGTGGTGCTTTGGTGAGCACTTTGATTGGTTTAGCAGCAAGTAATTTGGGGATCATTTCGTCTGAATCTCCGGCGTACTCCATCGTTTTGAAGTTTCTGCTGCCATTAGCTGTTCCATTATTGCTTTACAGGGCTGACTTGCGTAGGGTTATACGGTCCACTGGAACGCTTCTTTTGGCTTTTGTGCTAGGATCAGGTGAACGGAGTATAGATATTGGGTTACTCTATACTTTATCTTAGAGAATAATAATGCAACTTGTGTGGTCTATTTGAGTTAGTTGCTCATGAGGTTGGCTTTGAAGACAAGAATTTGATTCTTTGCCCTTTCTTTTCTCATGTTGCAGCTTAAATAACTAAAAGAAAGCATAACTTACTGTTTGTTGATAGGATCAAGTTTTGTTTTATGGTATCTGCTTTCTATGATTGGACAAGAATTTTTGGATTTTTTTTGCTTTGAGACAGTTGCAACAACGGTTGGAACAGTAGTGGCATTTCTATTGGTGCCAATGCGATCACTTGGCAATGATAGTTGGAAAATAGCAGCAGCTCTTATGGGCAGACATATTGGTGGAGGTAACAAGCTTTTACATAATTTGGTAACCTCATTGACATATGTTCAGCTGTTATAGACTTTTTTTTTTCCCCATTATCTTCATTTCTTTCGTTGTTCATTATCACGAGTTGTGATTTGCTTGTTTGATGCTGTGCAGCTGTCAATTATGTTGCAATTTCTGATGCGCTGGGTGTGTCTCCATCAGTTTTAACTGCTGGACTAGCTGCTGATAATGTAATTTGTGCTGTATACTTTACGACATTGTTTGCTTTGGCATCTAAAATACCTGCAGAGTCTTCCACTTCGACCAATGGTGAGCAGAATTTTGTGTTCATAATGCCTAAGTTGTTGCGGTTCCATTACCTTGTGGTAAATGCCAAACTGCCGCAACGAACCTCATCTGTCTCTGGCATTTAATGTGACCATTTAGTGTCCGCTTGCAGATATTGGATTGGATGGTAACTCTGAGCCCGGAAACAAACTTCCTGTCTTGCAGACTGCTACTGCAATTGCTGTATCCTTTGCCATTTGTAAGGCTGGTTCTTATCTGACAAAATACTTCGGAATTGAAGGAGGCAGCCTTCCAGTCATAACAGCTATTGTCGTTGTCCTAGCAACATTGTTTCCAACACAGTTTAATCATCTCGCACCATCTGGTGAGGCTATGGCCTTAATTCTGATGCAGGTAAGCTCTGAGATTCTTACGCCATCTCTGTTATTATCGAGCTACTGTTTTCTTGAAACAATTTTTCTTCATTTCGAGAATCAGGTATTCTTCACTGTGGTGGGTGCGAGTGGGAACATATGGAATGTGATCAACACAGCTCCTAGCATTTTCTTATTTGCTCTAGTCCAGATTTCTGTCCACCTTGCTGTAATCCTTGGATTTGGAAAGCTGCTTCGGTTTGAGCTACGGCAGTTACTCTTAGCATCCAATGCTAATGTTGGAGGTCCCACAACTGCATGCGGAATGGCCACTGCCAAAGGATGGACTTCCCTGATTGTTCCTGCCATTCTGGCTGGCATCTTTGGAATTGCCATTGCAACTTTTCTTGGGATCGGCTTTGGATTTCAGTTTCTGCAAAAGATGTACAATCTTGGAATTCTAAATTCTGGCTAACCTAGTTCAGCAATTGATTTGGCTATTACAAATAAATGATTCTGACTAATGTAGCATGTGATTTGTGAATAAATCTATTTCTTCTTGATCATTTCTTTGATCAATTATGAATCCAACTCAATGACTCTTAGTAACTTTGTGAAAATCTAAAAGCAAGTTCAGAAGCTCATTGCTTATGGTTATTGGGAAGTTGCATTCCATCTTTTTCCCTGTAATTGAATGCTGAAACTTGATGAGTTCATTTCAACATTTTATAATTGACTGTTTTTCTTTTTCTGGGTAAAAAAAGTTTCGTGTTATTGGAAAAAGTTGTTTCCGATGAAACAAATTATATGTTCCCAGTAAGCTATTCGATAAAGCAACAAGTTCGAATTAACTGACAGAAACTTAAGCCAGTCAGACCAAACAAGAAGAAGAAATCATCCAGAGCTTACTCATAGGATCAACAAGAGCTTGTCTGTTCTTAACTTGTAAGAATTTTTATCAACCCTTCGAAGCTTTCCACGTGGAGGTTACCCTGTCAAGTTCCTTCCTCGCTGATAAGCCAAACTGAAACGAACAAACAGGGATTAATCAACATAAAAGACAAGGATTGAAGAGTTAATCAACATAAAAGATAAGGATTGACGAGTTCTGAACCACATAAACAGATACTAAGAACAACTCCCGACTCTTCTTGGAACAAGAAGATATGTCATAAATCCACATTAAAAGACTATGGTCGTCCAACCTTCAAACTCCATTAATGGCTTCCTTTACTTCACCGTTATTGCGTTCCCCTTCTTTTCTCGCACTACCAAGCACATCAACCACCATCTTACCATTCTCTCATCTCTGCTCAATCCACAATATAACCACTACCAATCTTAGCACAACATTGCCACCTTTGTTATGGCCAAAGAACCGAAATTCAAGTCGACCAAGTAAAGTACTTTCACAACTAAGGTACCCCATAATTTCTCCGGACGACCATTGGGGTATCTGGACTGCCCTCTTCTCGACTGGAGCTTTTGGGATCTGGTGAGAACTTGAAAGTTCGTGTTTTTGGTTGATTCTGATTATGAGAACTTGACACAATGTATGGTTTTATGTTGATAACTCTTTAAGGTCGGAGAGGACTAGGATAGGAAGTATGGCTAGTGCAGCGTTGGTGAGCACAATGGTTGGGTTGTTTGCAAGTAATATAGGACTCATTCCTTACGAAGCAAAGGCATATTCAGTTGTGTTGGAGTACCTTTTGCCCTTAACTGTTCCTCTGTTGTTGTTCAGAGCTGACTTGAGGAACGTGGTTCAGTCAACTGGGAAGTTGCTGTCAGCTTTCTTGCTAGGTTCAGGTTTGTTCTTGTCTCTTAAAGCCCTTTGTTCTTGAAGATATATGTGGCTCCTGAGTCCTGTCTGCCTCTACCAACATGCATTTTCTCATTTCAATTGATTATGTACCTGAAGATTTGCCTACTTTGAAGTGTCAGACAATAAGACTTGGAACTTTGAGGGAATTGGTGAACTTCTTGGAAATTTATTTGCGATCTGGAAGCTTAGTATAGTAAGGCATTGGAACTGTTAGAATACAAAGAGCAAAATGAGAATAGAAATTCAAAAGGCAAAAGTACAAATGGTCCTGTGCTCACCAATACTTTAGTGTTCTATGTTACGAAGTGGAGATTAATGTTTGGATTGTCATGGTTGTTGTCTTAAGACAACCGAGAGTAGGTGAGCCGACTTCAGATGATCGTGAATAGTCGAGCATACAACGAGGAAATGGCTTCATGTGTAGCTTTGTTCTGTATTTCATAAAGACTCTAATCGATTTCTCTTGAATCTAGTCTAGGTTTCGATGGAATCGTTAGGTTTTAGAGCTTGACGGGAGGTGTCTGTAAGTGCAAGTATCTTTATAGTGAAGCACATTGTGAAAGACTCGAGTTCTTGTGCAAGTCATGCAAGTCATTTTGTTCTATGCCATTTTCGCGTCATATTGGCTACCCTTTTTCCTGGTAGAGTAGACGGATGCCTTTAATGCTTGAATGGATGATAATGAACAATCGAAATAGGACATTACTATGCGAGCCATTCTACGAGAAGCAACAAGAGCTGTGTCACGTTTGCTTTTCTGTTTAAAATAACTTGATTCAAGTTCAGTTTCTTAATTTGTAAACTATGTATATTCTTGCTAGATTCGGTCTCCTGCATCAGTTGAGTTGTAAAGTTATGCAGAAACCTGGACTACCTTAAGCTAGAAGCTTACAATCCTATGAGTACTTACTTTGGATCAAGGCCTAGAAAGTGCATAATTAGTTTGATATGTACTCTTTGCTTTTGATGCTTTGAAACTATTGCTTAACTAAGATCCTTTGTGACAGCTGCAACTACCATTGGAACTCTAGTGGCTTTCCTGATAGTGCCTATGCGATCACTAGGTCAAGATAATTGGAAAATAGCTGCTGCTCTCATGGGAAGTTATATCGGTGGCGGTAAGTCGTTCCTAGTTGTTGTTGCAGTTGAATGTAGTTAGAGATTGAAGGCTTCATGATCTGACTTTGTATAAACATGCTTTTGTTTGGAGAGGTAATAAGTAGATATTTCTTCGACATCTTATCCAGTAGGTAACTGCAGATTAAGGATTCTTTGTTTCTTCTTTTCTTGAAGGTTCATTGATGTCATTTACAGATAAGCGTCGTTCTAACCATGTTAGTTTGTTGTTTAGGTGTAAATTATGTTGCAATTTCAGAGGCTCTTGCTGTTTCTCCTTCAGTGGTTGCTGCAGGGATAGCTGCAGACAGTGTTACATGTGTACTATATTTCATGATCTTATTCGGGTTAGCTTCCAAAGTACCTCCTGATGCTACATCTGATAAAGGTATCTTCGGTACTTCTTCCTAATTCGTAAATCTCCCCAGTCCCTCTCTCTGTCTCTCTTGCATTGCATTGTTACAACGAGTCTTAAATAGTTCCCATGGTATTGGACTATAGTACTGGTGTTTGGAGGCATATTTGTATCTTGAATATCCCAACTCAAACACAATCTGAGATTCTTGGCGGATACAGATACATCAGCAGAGATCATGTCTCCTTCCGAAGACAAGATAACCGTGTTCCAGGCTTCTGCGGCAACTATGATCTCTTTTACGATATGTAAGGCCGCCACATATCTCACAAAGCTATTTAAGATTGAAGGAGGCACTCTTCCAGCAGTAACACTGATCATTGTCGCCTTAGCAACTATGTTTCCTTATCAATTTCGTTATCTTGCACCAGCTGGTGATACTATTGCTCTGATTCTGATCCAGGTAATCATATTAAGCATGTCAATTAGGACTAGCTACGAAACATGTGCATTTAACCCTAAAATTTCTAATTCGACTCCCTTTCTTAACAGGTATTTTTTGCTGTGGTGGGTGCTAGTGGGAGTATATGGAATGTCATTAACACAGCACCTAGTATCTTCATGTTTTCTATAGTACAAGTATCTGTTCATCTTGCAGTGATTTTTGGATTCGGAAAGCTGTTCCGCCTCGATTTAAAGCTGTTACTCCTGGCATCGAATGCTAACGTCGGAGGCCCGACAACAGCAGCTGGAATGGCTACTGCTAAAGGATGGATGTCCTTGATTGTCCCTGCGATTCTTGCAGGTGTTTTTGGAATTAGCATCGCAACTTTTCTCGGAATTGGCTTTGGATTGACTGTCCTCAAGTACTTGTAGAAGAAACATCAGAACCATCCTGTCCTCAGGGAATTTGCAGCATCACTCTTAGTACGCAAACATTGAACATTGGAATGTCTTCCATTCATGTTCTTTCTGATTTCCCAGATATATGGAAGCACAAAATAACCATTTTGATATTAAAAATCCTAGTTTGAAAGAAGAACCTGGACTAAAAATGCCAACTGTAGTACAGACAACGATTCTCCAGTTTTTACTCGTTTCACAACAGAATCCTCATCTGCTCAATTTACACAATCTGTTCTTAAGCATTTATGGGACAATCCAAAATGACAACGTCAAAGATCATTGATCCCCAAAAACTGAAAATTTATACAAGAAGAAAACTTAATCAACCACAAACTTTGATTCAGTGATATGAAGATAAGGAATTGAGTGATAACAAAACAATAAGAATTGAAATTCATATTATATTAGGATTCCTTATTAAATAAGGAGTAGTAGTAAAATCAATATGTTATTAGAATCGGATTCAAACTTTTATAAACCCTTTCCTATTAAAATAAGAATTATGAAAACTTCTCTATAAATATGTGTATCTTCAATTTTTCGGGAATAATATATACTGAATTTTTCTTTCAAACTCGAGCTTTCAATTTAAAGGTATGATGCTTTTGATTCGTAGTTTACTATTCTCTATTGTTTTTGTTCTTCGTTAAACAATTATTCTAGCAATCTGCTATTTGTGAGTTTTAACTACTAATTAATATTTCTTCTATTTGTCCTACAACATTGTATTAGTTGTATGATCTTGTCCTTTGCAGTTTCACTCTATGTTCTGTCCCTTGTCTTAGCTACTTCTATGAATCGTATGCTGTTTTTAAGCATGTTTTCCTGAAACTTTAATTCTTAGTAATATATAAAAAGTTGGAATTCTAATAAGTGATAACCGATCAATCTATCTCAAAAAAAAGAATAAAAATTTGGATTTTAGAATCATTTGTAAGAATAATTTAGATAAAAAAATATGAAAAAATATAAAGTGGGAATGCAAATTTAATTAAAAAAATAAAAATCAGGAACCATTTCTTGTAAGTTTTTGGTTAAAATTAATTAAAACTTGCCACCTGAAACGTAATTTGTCTTTCCTTTTCCATTCAGAATTAAGGATTTACCTGTTATAGTTTGATTACTCTAGGTTCATCTTTTCTTGGGTATGTCTTATATTTTGCTCTCTATAAATCTACATATTGACACGTGAAGTGCTCCCATTGTTAGCTTCAGAAGAGAGCAAATGGCAGGAGCAGACATGAACGATGCGAGTGTTGCAGCAATCAGGAGTGTTCGATCAGGAATAATCCTGCTTGTATCAGTCATCTTTCTTGGATATTTGATGATTTGGATGATGATGCCCACCAACACATATTATCTGCAGTGGTTCCCTGAAATTAGCTCGAAAACAAGCTCCAAGTACCTTGGAGGACAAGGTTTGTTCCGTCTGTCCTGGTATAGTTTTTGGTTTTTATACTTTGAAATCCTGAAGAGTTCTTACAATGCTATGTTTCCACAGGTTCATACACGCTGATCTACACGTTTCCTGTTCTGTTCATAGCTACAATAGCCTGCATGTACCTCCATCTAGGAAAGAAAATTCCTCACGATAGCTTCAGGTAAATACTAATACCAACTTCTGAAAGTGCTCTATATGATCAGTTTCTGATCAAGTTATGATTCTGTGGGCACAGCGAACATGGTCCTTCTGCTTCTGGCTGGTGGAAACGAATAGCTCTCGTCAAAGGTCCTCTTGGAATCGTATCCTGGACAGAACTTT
>JAOTAY010000006.1:37593322-37620342 GCA_025629805.1 Erythroxylum baracoense | reverse complement strand
TCCTTCTGCTTCTGGCTGGTGGAAACGAATAGCTCTCGTCAAAGGTCCTCTTGGAATCGTATCCTGGACAGAACTTTCGTTTCTGGTCATGTTTTTGGCATTACTGGTGTGGTCCTTTGCCTATTACTTGCATGGAATGTTTGCATACATCACCCAAGAGGCTTCTCGTGAGGGATTGCAAGTGTAAGCAACTTTCTTGACAACTTTTTTATTGGATCGGAATAGTCCCAAAACTTATTGAACATATTTTAGTCTATTGACTTTAGAACGTTCTGAACTTGAAATTTTTTGTCGGATCTGAAAAAATCTGTCTAGCCCGAGTCCAGAACAACCAGATAAGTTCTAACTTGGATAGACCATTTTGTTGTTCAGGTGGGAGGCTAAACTGAGAAGTGTAGGCTTAACATTAGGCCTTGTGGGATACATAAGCTTGGCCTTTCTCTTCTTCCCAGTCACCAGAGGATCGTCTGTTCTACAATTTATGGGACTAACTTCAGAGTCAAGCATCAAGTACCATATATGGCTAGGCCACATTACCATGGCTCTGTTCACTGCTCATGGTTTTTGTTACATAATATTTTGGATCAAAACCCATCAAATATCACAGGTAAATTATCAAATCCCTCCGTACTTTTCGATTCAGGTTAAAATCTTGTTCTTTGTTGAAGGGTTTAAAAGAGATTTGAGAAGAAATTGAATCAAGTCTATAAAATTAGAAACATCAACCCAAAACTTTAAACAATAGGTTACAAATCTTATCTTTTGTATATAACTTATTATCTTCTGTGACAATCTTTTGGTTTCTTAGATGGAGATTTATCTTCATTCACTTAACCTTGTGTTGCTTGGCAGATGCTCAAGTGGGACAAGTACCTTGTTTCAAATGTTGCTGGAGAAATAGCTCTGGTTGCTGGATTGATCATGTGGGCAACAAGCCTGAAAAGTATCAGAAGAAAACTTTTTGAGCTCTTCTTCTACAGTCATTACCTCTACATTGTCTTCGTTGTGTTCTTTGTGTTTCATGTTGGCTTCTCTGATTCTTGCATCATCCTTCCTGGTTTCTATCTCTTTTTAATTGATCGATACTTGAGATTGTTACAATCTCAGCAAAAAGTAGGATTGGTCTCTGCACGAGTTTTACCATGCGAAACAGTAGAGCTGAATATTTCCAAGTTCCAAGGTGAGGTTTTGTTCCAATTTTTCTCATACTTTCTCAAGCTTTTTCACTTTGAATACCAATGACCCTTTCAAATCTCTCATTTCCAGGGTTTAGCTACGCCTGTATGAGCACGATATTCATTAATTTGCCAAGCATTTCCAGGCTACAATGGCATCCATTCACAGTGACATCCAACAGCAACACAGACCCTGATACGCTAAGTATAGTGATTAAAAGTGAAGGAAGTTGGTCATCGAAGCTGTATCACATTCTGTCTTCTCCATCACCAATAGATCGCCTGGAAATTTCCCTCGAAGGACCTTATGGACCTGCTTCAACCCATTTCATGAGGTGAATCTCTGACACTAAACAAGAATTAAGTGCCCAAAACGAATTTCTGAAACATGATAGAAAGTTTTCAAGTCCTTCTATTGTTGTTGCAGGCACGACTTGCTAGTGATGGTGTGTGGAGGAAGTGGCATAACTCCATTCATATCTATCATCAGAGAAATCATTTATGCAGCCAACACAAATCCTGACAGAACTCTCCCAAGAATTCTCCTGATATGTGCTTTCAGAAAATATGTGGATCTAACTATGCTAGAGCTTCTCCTCCCACTTCAAAGCACCAACCTTGATATCTCTCGTCTGAACCTGCAAATTGAAGCTTACATAACCAGAGAGAAAGAGGTCAACCCAGACAAACATCTGCAAACAAAAACTGTATGGTTCAAGCAGAATTCATCTGATGCATCAGTTTCCGCAGTTCTTGGCCAGAACAGTTGGCTCTGGCTGGGTGCAATCATTTCAGCTTCTTTCATCATCTACCTGCTTGGAATTGGCATTTTGACAAGATATTACATATACCCAATAGATCACAACACCAACATGATATATCCTGCTGTTCCAAAATCTGTGTTGAACATGTTAGCTTTGTGTTTGTCCATAATGGTAGTTGCCTCTGTAGGATTCATTTGGAACAAAAAGCAGTTGGCAGGTGAAATGAAACAGATTCAGGAAGCGGGATCCAAACCTTTC
This sequence comes from Erythroxylum baracoense, assembly GCA_025629805.1. NCBI lineage: Eukaryota > Viridiplantae > Streptophyta > Magnoliopsida > Malpighiales > Erythroxylaceae > Erythroxylum > Erythroxylum baracoense. The sequence continues at coordinate 37,618,145 of JAOTAY010000006.1, read as the reverse complement.
AACACAGGGAAGGATTTGGAAAGCAATGAACAGTCATGTCTTCAAGCAACAAAGGTGCATTTTGGAGAAAGACCCAACCTGAAAAGTAAGCTGTTTTGTGTTCTAACCCACGTGGCTTTTTGGATCATAGACATTCTCAGTGCCTGTGTTTCTGATTATACTTTTTTTGTGATGAACCTCTGCAGATAGATTGTCACAATGTGAAGGAAAGAGTATAGGAGTTCTTGTAAGTGGACCAAAGAGAATGAGACAAGAGGTTGCTCAACTTTGCTCTTCTGGTGTGCAAGAAAATCTCCATTTCGAGTCCATAAGCTTTAGTTGGTGAGACCAAGACAAGAATGTTAGATTTCTAATTTATTTTTTAGTTCTATTCAATCACATAATTGTACCTTCCTACATATTAGAATATAGTCATTACATTTATACATTCAAAATAATATAAGGATAATTCTAACTTAATATAGCTATTTGTGCAAGTATTTTTTGATTAAGAAACAATTATCTCTTCTAAATACAGTTTGTTTATTAATTTACTACAACTATAATTGTCGGATATTTTATTTATTTTAATTCTTGAATTTATCCAAGGTACTTATAAACGGCAAAATTTTTTTTTTGCCTATGTCTATCCCGATGAATTGAAACTAAAGCTCAAGTAAGTAAATAAACCCGAAATGTATAAAATGCCATTAATTTTGCTGTGAAATAAGCTATTATGGTGAAAATAAAGAAATACAACTAATTATCATTAAGAATTTCTTCTTTGAACCAAAACAAGCAAAAGGTAGAATCACACAAAGAAAAAGAGTTCCCAATAAAAAGATGTTTTTGTAAATGTTTTAAATAAGAAATTATGAAGTTATTATTTTAGTTTTTCAATAATAAGTTTCTTAATCTTATTTTTAAATATGAATTAAATAAATTCTTAAAAGTAACCCTTTTTTTTACTAATTCAAATAAATTATTTAAATTGATATTTAATTATATTCATATAAAGTGATTAAGTAAAATCTTAGAAAATTCAAGTACTTGAATTCTTTTAAATTAAACAACTCAACCAATTCGACCAATTCAATCATAAAAATTTTGAGTCATTTAAAACTTTCTAGTTTAATTTAATTAATAACTCTTATTATTAAAAATCAATTGATTTAAATTCTTCAATTTTATTTAATGTTTGGTTAATTTTATACCAATCTAGTACTGAATAGATTTTTTCAATCTTAAATTCCAATCTAATTTTTAAAATATTGCTTTTAAACAAGCTAATTTAATTTATAACAATTAATAAAATTATTATATTTAAATCTGATTAGAATAACTTTAATAGATTTTTCCGAATCAAACCACCTTACTTTAGACCCAAGTGCTCAAATCTGATCAATTCTGAAAAACTTTTCGGACCCAAGTACTCAAATCTTAAACTTAAACTCTTATCAAATAAGTCCTACATATTTGTAGGAATGAGATCATGTGGAACAGAATTAGAATTAATACAAGGTAATAGGTACAGAAGATCTGGTTCTACTTAACTGAACCGGAAAAAGTTTGTCAAATCTGAATTTCAACCAAATCAAACCAAGCCAACTAATTTGCCATCCTACCTGTAGTTCACAAATATAGCAGAAACAAGAAAAAGCAAGACTACAGATCCGAAAATCTCCATTAGATTTCTTTTTATATATCAACCACCTCTACTAGAGGTTTACAACAGCCAGTGTTGGCTGGATCAAGATCATGAAAAAGGAGGGAAAAAGAAAAGGAATAGATGAAAAAATTTTAGGCAGCTTCTGGTCCCTATGATAATTGAAGAAAACAAAAACCTGGAGATCCTAATCAAATAACGGAATCAAGATGCTTCCTGGACAAAACTGAAAAAAGGTCAACAATTAGAAAGTCTTACCTACTAACATGTAAAACCCATCAAGTGAAATCAGCAATTTGGAAGGTTACCCTCTTTGTGTTTTTGAGTAACCAAACCCCATCCGACAAGTGTTGCGTGACCAAATTTGTACAAACTTCTTCATTCTATAAGAAGAAGAAACTAATCTTCACTACCTCCTCTAAGAGCATCTCTAGTTCTATCAGTTACTCTGTTGCAGTTATCATAATCATGGCTGTCATTACCCACAAGAGAGTTTACTGTATTGTACCGTTCGACACCATCTGCATCATAACGCCTCACTCGATGAATCATCTCGTATCTATTGCTACGTTTCTTTCTGTCTTCATCACTACCTTCATATTCTCTTTCCCTACCAACAAGCCCCATTTCAGGAAATTTTCTGGAACGCCTCATCAGTCTAAATTGATCGTTAGAATCCATCCTGTTGATGTGACGGCCAGAATTGTACCTTTGACTTTGACGAAAGATCCTTATTGGTGATTTCCTTTCTCTGTGATTATGTAAAGCACTGTTTCGCTCATCAAACCATCTCGAACTGTGCTGTGATGAGATGTGATTTCTTGTTGGGGACACATAACCATCCTCGTAAGTCATACCAAATGGTTTCTGAAATGGCAACCTCATTCTATCCACCCTGGCATCTGACCTAAAGTCCGGAGACCTGCTCTGGCGTCTTGAACCCTCATTCCGCTCGCTTCGCAATCCGTAAGTAGCTGGAGAGTGGCATCTCGATCTTGATGGAGAGTTTCTAAACCCATATCGAGTTCGTCCTCTGCTGAGGGGAGAAAAGCTTCTATCTCTCCTTGCCAGCCGATGCGTATGATTAGGATATTCAGGACTCTCGGATATGCGCCTGTTGTATTCCTCTCTCAGGCCTCTGCCAACCCCTTGCTGATACTTTCTAAACTTACTCCTAGCCAGACTTTCTCCAACTGGTAATGTTCTAGTATCAATGGCATAATCATAATGCCTCTTCACTGGTGATCTCTTCCTCACATTGCGTTCATACCCACGATGCCTGTAGTTGCGGCTGTCAAATCCTGTATATCCTGTATCTTCAGGCTCCGAATAATCAGAAGCCATCATACATCCATGGCTCTCTATGACACTTCTTGGTCTAGATGGACCAGAACAGTAAGAGTTCCTATATGTGGGGGAATAACTCCGATCCATCTCCCAGTACCGGGCTGTATGATTAGTAAAACGGCGACTTCCTGGGCTTCTGGCACGTACATTAGCAGTAAACCTATCCCTTTCCAAAAACTTCTTCGAAGTAGGCTCTCTTGTGTCTCTACAATGTATATTACCAAAATTATTGGCCCTGAAACAATAAAATAACAGTTAGAATGTAGAATAAATGTAATGAAGAAAATGAATGGGAAAAAATAGTAATATACTGGTTAAAGAATCCATAAATCACCTGCTCCGCGGTGCAGCATCCTCCTTCATACGAATGGCATCAGTTTCTTCAATGCGTGAGTGCAACTCCTTACTTGATGGCCCCAATACAATGGCTCTTGATGAGCAATCTTTGTCAGTTGTTACATCCGATGTCCGGGTCTTTGTGCTCACTGACTCATCTCTCTGAGCATTTCCTGTCCCAGAACTTGGAATTCCTATTCCATTACCAGATCCTGGACTATGTCCTCTCTCAACCTCAATTTCCTTCATAGAAACCAAGTCAGATGACGCTTTTTCCTCACAATCAGATCCATAATCCAACTGTTCAACATCTCCTTCCTCTCCATTCTCATCCCAGTAAATACATGCATCAGATTCTCTTAACTCACCATCTTCAAATTGAGAATCATAGCCAGCCTGAAGCTCCAGAGTATTTTCAGTGCCCACCATCTGAACTGGACCAGCTTGAGAAATGTTGGATTCATGGCTCTCATCAGAAGGATCTTCAACAAATTTCCTGGAATTTTTCACTTCAACAAAATCTGAAGTTGAAGGTTCCTGTGCAATACAACTTGGAGAAGAGACAAATTTATCAGGACTTCTACAGTTGTCATCAGATAGTGCTTCAGTTTTTTGTTCTTCTGTGCCTGATTTGTAAGAGCAATGAGGTAAACCTTTCAAATCTGCTGAAGAATGTTGATCGGGACGCGTATCAGATGAAACAAGTCCATCTATATGGCTCTGTCCCATTTCTTTAGGTTCTTGTTCATTATCACAAGCATCAAAATCTTGTAGCTTGTTGCATCTAGACATGCATACACTTTGTGAAGAATCTACCTGAAAATCAATGTTTGAATTATCACAAGGCACAGCATTCAAGTCAAAAAGTAATCTCTCATCCCTCAATGATTCAGATCCTTTCTCTGTTCTATTATCATTTCCAGTCGGAGACTTCCGGGAGGTGTCATCTGTATTATTTAAGAAAGATGAGGCTTCCATTTTATCCACAGGGAAGACAGCAGTTTCTTCAAAAGGCATTGCAGAAGTTGATGATGAGCCAACTCCCTCTTGTGTTGCTTCTTCCAGGGGTGAAATTTCTTCAACCCCATCATTGCAAGCCACAGATGCAAGTATCTCTATTCCTGAGAAGTCTTCACTGTTATCAAAATTACTATCATCTGAAACTGTAGCAGTAAAAGTATCGGCTTTTCTAAAATGTGCATTGCAGTTTAAGTTACGTTCAGGCACTTCAAAGTAAGGAGATGGGCTCTTTGATGTTAAGGAGGGAGACTGTGTCATAAATCTTCTCTTCTTTATTGGTACATGTTCTATGTCTTCGCTGAATCGACGCCCAAGTATAGCCACTCCATGCTGCCACATGGAAAACGAAAAATATGTCAGAAATTCAAGTAGAGTAATAGCACCAAAATAAAAGATAATTAATAGAAGAAACCAACAAAAGAATGTAATCTTGCACAAACCTTCTCAGTATCTGAGACTGATGTAGCATCTGCCTTCTTTGGGCCCTCATCCGATAGCTCAGAGCCCACATTGGACTTTCTATCAACTGATTTCCGAGTGCGCCTTAGGGTACTCCTATAGCGTTTTGCGACCGTCTTCCAAGTCAATTCCGGATTTATGAACTTTGTAAGTTCCAAGCTTACTGTACTCATCGTGCTTGCAGAGCAAACAATTCTTAACTCATCAACCGAAGATATGTCACCACAACTCATGCAAGACTCTGTTTCCTACACATGCCAGAGAAAAAATATGTTAACAAGGCCAGCAACGAATTATTTCTGCAGGAAAGATGTCCTGTACAATTGGGCAGTAACTATAACAATACATGCTACGAGATCACGTTTGTAACTTCTTTGGTTCTTTTATGTTGTCCATATCAACTCATGGTTTTCCAGACTTCATGAATAATGTGTTCAAGTCATATTTAAGAACTGACATTATTGTCATGCCCAGAAGCTCATCACCCAAAGTACATGGCTCAATAGGCCATTTACCTCGAGAAAATGATTTTCACTTTAGAATTTTGAAGTCCATCAAAGATTTCCTCCGACCAACTTATATGTGTAAAAGCAGGTCTAATTTGGAAGGGATAGTCATAAACAGGCATATTAAGCCACTTTGTCTATAAATTAACCTTTACCATACCATATTTCCCCGGTGATCAAAAGTTCTTGTTTGTCTCAGTATGTGTAAAATAAGCCAGCAAAAGCAATCGTATATATAATCCCATATGAACTATCCCGTCAGATCACTTCTAAAACCATAGATCTACGATCTAACAACAAAAGCTAAGATCAACCCATCTTGCAGATTCTACCAATGATCTTCCTTCCAAACTGTTTAATATGAAAGATGGCCGTGACCACCACATAAGATCTATAGATCCAACCAGGAAGAAGGAAGATTTTGAGACCATCTCCTACACACGAGATTTAGAAGGAAAATCGACGGCGAAACAAGTCATCGAAACTCCATAATGAAAAAACAATATAAACCCAAGTCTATCAAAAGTCGATGAATCGATTTTCAGCCGTCGACGACCGGCAATAACGTCATCGGACTATCGAAGTCACTGCCCACGACCGCCTTGGCCAATCAAAAAAATATCAGATGTCCCAAATATTCCCACGCTTAGTCCTCAGGGGTAAACATGTAAAAAAACAGTAACCCTAATCTCAAAGATCCAGAAACTCCAGATCAAGACTTGTCAAGCTTCACTCAACAATGCATATATAGAGCTAAAGTCTCAGAGAAATCGAGACCCAGAGACGTCTTCAAAAGGAACCAGCAGAAAAAATCATCATAGCTTCGTCGTTTCTCCATCAAAACTTCCAAAAAAAACTCGGGCTGACCACTACTAGATCTGACTGACGCTACAAAGTTTCCGCTTCCGAGTCCGGCGCGTCAACACACGACGGAACTCGTAACATGTATCTCTTCAAATCGGTTCCATCAAAAACAGAAATAAAGCGTAGAAATCAAAGACTTGTTAGGGATTTTCAATACCTGTTTCTTCTTTTTTTTTTTCTCTCCGTCCTCCTCTTCCTTCACACAAATCCGTCACCGTTTCATATCACAAACACCTTCTTCTCTTTTCTCGTTCTTCTTCCTTTTTCTTGGCCCCTTCACGGCGTAGTATTTCTTTTCGCTTATCAACGATCAAAGATCGATCTCAACCGTGGAATGTGAACCGTCCGATTGCTTAGTGCTTGAACGTCGACCACCGTACCGCCGCTGTTCCGATTATTTTACTCATCTAATCTCTCTCCGCCTCTCTGTATCTCTAACCGAAGCCTCCTGCCTTGTGCCTTTGTGTGTAAGATCAACGCCACGAAAGCCCTATCGTCACATATTTATTGGGGAAAACATGCCGAAACTGCCCTTGATGGTTTTCGAATACTACTAGGATTGCCCTTCTCGGCGACTCTGTCCCTGTCCGAATCCGACCTGTAAAAGCAATGGAAATATTAAATCAAAAATAGGAAAATAAATTCATTTTTTGCCCTTTCTATTTTCTTCTGGAACTCTGGAATCTCGATAACGATGCCGCCAATCAGCAACGTGGCAATGTCCATGGTCAACTACTAAGGTAGGGGCAATTTTGAATTTAGGAAATTACCTTTCGATTGCCTAATCTTTTCTTGTATATAATTATTGATTTTTCTTGTACTCAAAATCCTATTCTCATTATTGTTTTAGAAAAAATTTTAATAGGTTGAATTGAAATAAAAAATTAAATTTATAATATTGAAATTCACTATTAAATGACAAAAATAAAACATCCTTTTCATTAAATATCATAATTAGATATAATCTGATAATTAAATTTAAAGGATAAAAATAGTTAATAATTTATTATAAGATATTAACATTAAGTATCCAAAACAATAAATCAATGATTAAAAAACTCGATTGGTTCAACTATAAAAATTTTGAACCTTTAAATTTTTCAGTTCAGTTTACTCCGACATCTCTTATTGTTATAACTTTCAATTTTAAGAATTTAATAAGTTCTTATAACTTAAAATTAATCGATTAATTTTTATTTAATAATTATTTTCAATTAAACTTTAAATGTTTCAATAGATAAAGATTATGACTTGGTTTGGGGAAGCGGTGACTGTTAGTAACTTGTTGAAATGTTTATGCATTTAGGATTACTGTTTTGGTAACTGCTGAAAATTGAAAATAGGTATTTGACAATGCGGTTGCTGAAAAGAGATAAAATAACTAAAAAAACCTATTAATTTAATAAATTATTAATTATTGTATAAATAATTAAAAATATATGATCATATAAATTTAAAATTATAAATAATAAAATATTAAATTAAAATAAGAAAATATAAATAAAATAATTTTAATGAATAAAATATTTCATAAAAATATATTATTAGTCATATAAATTTAAAATTATAAATAATAAAATGTTAAATTAAAATGAGAAAAATATAAATAAAATATATTTAGTAAATAAATTATTTCATAAAAATATATTGTTAGTCATATAAATTCAAATTATAAATAACAAAATATTAGTTAATGGAATAATAGAAAATAATAATTATCAGAAGGTTATTAATGAAAAGTAAAATTTTTACGACAGAAGCACTTTCCTACTGCAGCCCTCTTTCTACTTATCGATTTATGTGGTGGAATCGCAGTTTCCTCCAACCTCCGGATGTTCACCCGCATATCCAAACATATGACTGTGCTTGAAAACTGCGATGAATAAGTACTTAACTGTATTATACCAGTTAAATTTTTTAAAACTTAAACTTCTTATCACTATAAACTTCTTATCCCTTATAGTGATAAAATTTTAATAAAATATAACTAAAAATTTTATATAAAGATGAATAATAGTGTATAAAGCTATAAAATAATTTTCAAAATATAGGAATTGAAATGAAAAAAATTACTAAAAAGAGTATAATATGATTAAATTATTATTGTATTTATCTTGCTTGATATATCCTAAACACAATATTAACATATCCATATCTAAAACACTTTTTGAATTATTCAAATCTTAAAAACTTAATCTTCATATTTGAAATTAACCATTGATGTATTAAATAGACTTTTAAAATAATTCATAAGTTCAAATAAACTATTTAACACCAACTCACACAAGGATATTAAAGAAACTTTAAAGACTTATAAATAATTTCTCTTAACTTACGAAATTAAAATAAATTATTTAATAAATTAATGACTTCAAATACTCTTTTGGGTAAATCCTCTTTTCTCATTATCTAAAAAAAAAAATCCAAACTTGTCAAAAGGTTTCTTTTTTTCTTTCTGCAAAATTAGTGCATGTTCCAATAGCTTTTCTTCCAAGTTATGTTAGCTTTTCTTCCAAGTTATGTGAGGGCTAAAAATATCTTAAACCTGTTGTTTCAGCCACCTTATTTCAATTCTATTCCATTAAATCTCACTTATATATGGTAAATAAAACAAAGATCTATCCCTGCCGAAAATGGCAGCCTCAAAGTGATTTCCAAGCAATCATTAGCATCAAAACAAAACTTGGAGCCACACATTTCCAGTATTCGATGCCTATTCCAAGCTCTAGCCATTCTACTTATAGTTCCTCATTGACCAAGTGTGTACTTACATATATATAAAAGGAAGAGCATTGCAGCGAATTACGAAAAGAATCTTTTTATAAAAATTATAAAAGAAAGTTACGTTTTAATATGACCCTTTCCTATTTTTCACAAAACGACAAATCTTATGCACGAAATACGTTAACTCGACTTTATAATATATATATATATGCAAATTATCATAGTCATCAACTCATCCATATAAAATTTGGAAAAAGTCATGAAATACGCAATGTTACTCATTGATAAAAAGTCTATATTTAAAAAAATACCAGAATTTTATAATTTGATGTGGTCCCACACGTTACCGCGTTACTTTAATTCTACGGCAGGAGCCATACCTTTGCTTTGCTTTGCTTTAGACAAAATGGTGGAGACCCCACCACCACCACCATCAGTCCAAAAAGTCAAAAGATTCCCCCCATCAACTGCCCAATCGCACCTGATCCTTCTACGTCATCCTTGGGCCACTCGTCATAAATTTCCACTGGACACGTCCTATCTTGACATCTTCCACCACTTCGCACGGAGCTTTCCCGGTGATCGGAGGTCACACATTAACCCCTGTCTTAGAAACAGATGCAATCATAATTAAGGTTGATAATATGTCCGGACACGAAATTTTTTATGTACCTGAGTTTAATCTGAGTCTCGATCATGTTCGAACTAACGAGCCAATCTCCTGAGCCCGAAACTTTATTTAGGCAGGCTTAAATTCAATTTAGAACCCGATCAGAACAGACTCTACCCGCTTCATATCTGCAATAAGAGCCTAGTGTTCTCCAAGTAACGATAAATCATTACTTACAAGTTCCAAGTATCATTATCCAATCTTACAAATCACAATTCGAGAGAAAACGTACATATCTTGTCAAGAACAAGGGATTGAAACTATTCTATTATGAATATGCTACAAAAGACAATCTTCAGCTCCTCATTTTTGACGAGGGATTAGGAAGAAGCATCTGCTCAAGATCAAACTCTTCCTAGTATAACTTAAACAACAATCCCTCTTGCTGATATTGTGTGGAAACTCGGGGAAAAAGAGCTCAGGATGCACCGATCAAGATTACAATCCAATGTGGTTGATAAGATTCAGGTTCGTATTTAAGAGGAAGGACAACTCCTGACAATAATTGCCTTGGGATCAACATCGAGAGACCATTTCGAATGCTGTCAAGAGGATATGATATCACGTTAATACTTAATAGGATTTTGCAAAAATTGCAACTTCTTCTGCTGGCTTGCCAGTCATCAAGCATGTCTTTGTCCCCTGGGGCTGTTCAAAGGGAAAACACCTAATTGTTGCTCCTGTTTCTTCTTTCACTCTGACTTCGTCAGCATCACTGCAACAATAAGGCAGCATCACATGTAGTATGCATGCAGGTTTTACATGGTAGTAGAATGACATGCTTAAAACCATAAAACTTACCTAGCCGCCCATGCACCCCTCGCCCATTTCCCCACGGATATTGCAGCTTTCAGTTCATCATACGAGTTCACATCCACTATGTTGCTGCCAAAAACATACAAGCATAACGTTACGAGCTTCAAAGAGGAGATACACGAGAAAGTATTTTTGTGAACTTCCATTTTACAATAGCATTAGGGCATGAGAATGAACCTATCTCGAAATGATGTTGCCAATTTCAGGAGAGATGATTGAATTTCATCCAACTTGTCTTTCACGTAAGCTGCTAAGGTTGAAGGCTCCATAGATATCCCAAACACTTTTCCCTGCTTTCCAGGAACATCTCTCCTAGCTATAACCACGCTTCCATTTGAAACATCCCGAGGACCAATTTCAATCCTTAACGGTACACCCTATAACATAAGAGCATTCTTTCATATAATAGAAGAAAAAGAATAAAGAATTGGGTTGAAGTCAACCAAAAATTTGTAAGAAAATTAGTAATAGGAAGAAATGAAACTTTTAAGATCTGTACAAGAAAAAGCTTACGTTGTAATCTAATGGTTACATAATTAAACTATGTATCAATTGTAACGAGCACCCCCCAACCCCCAACCAAATTGTTCACAAATAAACAGTTCCCTCTAATATTTAATGAAACAAGAATTCCAAAATAATGTAATCAGAATATAAAGAGACCTTCATCTCCCAGAAATTGAACTTCCAGCCCGGTGTTCGCTGTTCCGAGTCATCAAGTTTAACCTTGATACCGGCAGTATGCAAGACTTCTTTTACAGATGAAGCTGCATTGAGAATTCCAGCTCTCTCCTCATCTTTCTTCCAAATTGGCACAACTACGACCTACAAGGAGTAATACCAACATAAGGGTCAAATTTAGACAGTAGTGAAAACTGGCCTATCATTTACTGAAAACATGATATACCTGAATTGGAGCAAGCTTTGGAGGAAGCATTAAGCCTGCATCATCCCCATGACTCATGATAATGCCGCCAACAAAGCGGGTACTGATAGCCCATGATGTCTGCCACACAAATTGCCTCTGACCATTCTCATCCATGAACTGCAAGAACATATTTTGATGATGAAATTAGTGGAGCTCATAGCATGGAAAGGGGTTTATGCGAGGCTAAAAAGGGAAGTAAACCGAAACTGGGAACGAGAAGTAACCATAAATGCAAGAAGTACATAATTGCAATGCATGGTATAAAGGCCTGGACAAAACCACCTTAAAGGTTGGATCAGCCCTAGACTTAATGGTTAAACAAAGAGTCAGCCATAACCATCCAGCAAGGGCAAATAAGGGAATGTAAGACAAGGGGAGTCAATATTAGTCGAATGCCACTGGAATTTGTTATGCTTCTTGGAGGAAAAGCATGGTGCTTGAATCTTTAAATCGAGATACAGATTCCTATTTTTAAGGACAACAATTAAATGCTCTAAAGGAGGATTCTCTTTTACTCTTCCTTACAATTATTAACATTGGTAATTACTTTGTGGTTGAGTAAGGATCTATCTTAAAAAGAAAAGATGGAAGCGGTAGGAAATTTAATATCATGCTTAATATGCTTATACAAAATGCAGGACTTACTCGGAGCATTAGAGTGGTGCTACCGTGATATAAATCCAAGACACTATAAACGCCCAAATAGCCTAAAGGAACGGCATACTGCTCCACGTATGATACTAATGCCGTAACATAATAAACCCAAAATTAAAATAGTAGCAATGGGAAACTAGAAAAGACAATATTTTACATGAAAATCCCAAGCAAATGCTAATGGTAAATTTCAAAATTCAAGAAACAAAATGAAACTAAGTGAATGCATTGAATTGCTATGCAAAGGCTCCTGAATTAGGCAAATTTTGTCAGACAAGTTTTTGATGCTCCTTTTTAGAGTATATCAAAAGGATTGCAGGTGTGTTACCAAGGATTTACTTCAGCAGATATTCAGTATGCTGCTAATTTAACATGGTGTCTGCTGTCCATGGCAGAGGATTTCACATGATAATAACGTCCCAAAAAATGCAGAGTCTAGTAGAACTCAAGAACCTGTGTTCCAAAAGCCCGAGAGAAGTTTTGTCCAAGATTATGGCTAGTTCCAGCCTGCAGTGCTTTTCGGTCACCCATCATAGCTTCTATTGTATACGTCTTAGCAGCACCAGCAAAAGTTTCCACTTTTGATTTTCTTCCTGTAATAACAGGTATTGCTGCTTGCTCAAAAGCAAATTTTGTATAGATGTCAATCATCTGTAATGCCTGCAGTTCAAGATCACCAATTCATCATAAGATAACAGTACAATAATGTCATAATTACGTACATTCCAGATATCAACAAGTTTCCAACCTCTTTTTCTGCTTCCTCTGGAGTGGCATGAGCTGTATGACCCTCTTGCCACAAAAATTCAAGTGTCCTCACAAATGGCTTTGTGCGGTGCTCCCACCTTGTGACATTTGCCCACTGAAATTAAAATCAGTATAAGTACAATCACGCACCGACAAGAAGGTACACCTCTAGTCGGGAAACTGCCACAAGAGGTGAATGTTTCACCTGGTTGATCATGATAGGAAGATCTCGGTAACTATGAATCCACTGTGTAAACATGTGATTCACTATGGTTTCACTAGTTGGTCGAACCTGTCACAACCTCATGAAGTGCAACAATCAAAGCCAAGCTCAGGTTACTGGATTTTCAAGAACTTGAACCAGTATTTGAAGTTGTAATGCTAAACAAAGAAGATGCTGACCATACAGTAAAAGAGCTATAAAGTGGTTGTTGCAGAATGATATATTTACCACAAGTTTCTCTTCAAGCTCCTTCCCTCCCCCAATTGTCACAAGTGCCAATTCTGGACTGAAGCCCTCAACATGACTAGCTTCTTTCTCTATAAACGAGTACGGTATAAACTGCAACAATGAAAACAATGCAATTCTTAACATAAACCAAAAGTAGCATCTAGAAAATCGGTCACAGAAAAGGTACTAGAAATGCAAATGCATGACCACATGAAGGGAGAATGGGCAACTTCAAAGTCAGTTTCACTACTGTTAGCTCTACCATGATGATAAGAAATCCATTACTAACTAAAATTTCAACATCTAACATATATAGCATTCACTTGAATCTGATAAAGAATCAAAAAAGTACAATTTATCCTTTCGAAAGCCAACATTGTCCGTTTAAAGGAAAATATAACAATCACAGTGAATTAAAGTGATTTTAGCCCCCAAATCAAACAAAGAAGTTAGTAAAGTGCATACAAACAAAGCAAATTGTAATCAACAAGCAAACAAGAAGCTCACCTGAGGAAAGTACATGTTGCTATGTCCAGTTTCCTTGAACTTAATATTCAAATACTCCTACCAAATACCAATTGAAAAATAATTATTGCATCAGCATTTAAACACGCGAAAAAGAAACTTGGAAGAACACAATTAGAACCTGGATCGCCTCCCAAATAGCATAACCGTAGGGACGAATAACCATAGTACCACGAACCGGACCATAGTCGGCGAGCTCCGCGTTGGCAATGACATCGAGATACCAAGCATTGAAGTCTTGAGATCGAGGAGTTATGACTCGGTCCTGGTTTATTCTGTTCCTCAAGCTGTCTACTTTCTCCTCCGTTTCTGGCGCGCTTTGTGCGGAGTAGGCGGCGGCGGCGGTGGTCAGAGGAGTCGGCCGTGAGTGTTGTCGGCGGCGTAGAATCTCGAAAGAAGGACGACTCCTCGGAGGGGATAATAAAACAGAGGAAAGCGAGGGCAGCCGTAGAGAGACCACCATTTCTCGGCTTGTAAGCTGCTTTGTGGTGGTTCTCGGTGGTCAGCTACGTGAAGAGATTCAGATGAGGTTTTTCTTTTTTTTTTTTTTTGAAGATTGGACGAGTGAGTGAGTGCATGTGATCATGTACATCGTTAGTCATGAATGGTCACGGGCTTCGGTCCGTTGGATCCATAATGGTGAACAAATCACTATTTGAACTGAAACAGGTAATGGTCAGGATTTTGTGGACTTGTATTGGCTATATGCATAAGCAAATAGGCCTCAGTATAGATCGATTGTTTTCAGTTTTTTTTAAATGATCCAGAGGGTCCAAGCCCGATATAAGGTCTAATTAGGCCTGAGACTCCAAGTTTGGGTCTAAGCCCAATTTCAATCGGGCTTGAACTAAATACATATTTAAAAATTTTTAAAAACTGAAAATGCAATCCTTTATTTAAAATAACATTGTTTTATTAAAAATTTTAAGCTTTGAATCAGACAGTAGAGCTCCCAATCTAAATTCTAAAATTTAAAAAAGCTCATGTTCAGTGTGAAGCTCGATCAAATGGGAATGAATTTCATTGCCCATTCCCCCTAAATTTTGGTACAAATTAAAGTTTAATTAGGCGATGCGAGTTACCTTATAATTATAAATTATTGTTATAATTAAGATAAAGGCTAAAAATGCACTTTGAACCTTAATGTTTATAACAAAACAGAACTTAAATCTTAGGGTCTTTGAACGTTCAAGGTAAAGCATGCCCGACAAAATGAAGCTTGAGGAATGCTGGAAATCACATTGGCCAACACAAACCTTAGTGCACACAAAAGCAAATGTTCCATCACATCATCTACCAACTATGATCCTAATTCTGCACGATTGCTCTTAAACTTCCATAATTCCACACAACTAGTCTACGATTATATAGAAAAACAAGTTCATGGCATTAGACATCCACACAAAGATGATCAAGAAAGGCATCAATGGAGAGAGAGGATCGATGCTTTGGCAGTTATGGAGAATCAATCAACCTGAAGTTGTAGTCAATGTCCTCCTTGGAAATATGGATTGGTGATATTGGAGAAGTAGGGGCTGATGAATCAAGTCTGCTAGATGGGTAATCAATCAGCTCCTCGCTTATCATCTCCTCTTCCAGTTCCAGGTTTAGCCTACCTGGACTCTGAACCTGGAACAAGAAATCCACGAAACAAAGCTTAGAACATGAGATCTTCCAAGAATAATCACCTAAATGGCTTGCAACTTTGCAGAGCGGAAACATAAGCTGACCTTCAAATGTGTTGACGGTGGACTTGCTCGTGGAGTTGCCAATTGCATGGAATAATCTACAAATTAAATTGAATATATGAGTTTGAAAGTGCAAGCTAAAATGGGATTTTCACACAGAAAATAGTCAAAATCTGGTTCACCTTTGTTTAGTCCGACAATGAAAAGGAATTCATCTATGTCCATGGCCCTTGTATGTTTCATGCATTCTTGGTGATTATGCAGAAACCCTTCCTCTGAAATTGAACCAGAAGGCTGTGGTTCCTCTGGCAGAACACTCAACTTGGCTTGGTAATTCCCTTTTGGTGCCTCTTTCAGGAGTGGCTTACCTGAATTGGAAATGTCAGAGAGTGCCTTCCTAACAGTTCGTGCTTTCCCAGTAGCTTTAGAATTTCTCTTCTTGCTTGCATCAGGTGCCACTAAAGAAGCACTAGTCTTCTCTTTATCACTCGAAGAGAAAATGTTAGAAATCTGCTTCTTTGATATCTGACTCAGAGGAGGCTTCATTGAATTGGAAAGGTCACCAAGCGGTGTTCTTCCACCAAACCCTCCTTTCCTTGGTGCTTTAGACACATTCGTCTTGAATCCAACCGAAGCATCTGCAAATAGATTTCAGCATTAGATCTCAACAAAGCATAATCTCAATACTCGAGAGGAAAAATTTCAAATTAAACATGTAGAGTGAGTTGGAACTTACCATCTTGAACACCAACTAGTGATGCCATTGGCAACGTTGGAGTATAACTCTGCATAGGAAAGAAACTAATGAATCCACGAATCCATGCAAATTCAGAAAAATGATTCGTTTATGTAAATTCACGTCCAATTCATAGAACAAAACTCAAGGAGGTAGTACTAGATTCTATACTTCAATATGAGCCCAAGCATGTCGAAGTCCCTCCACTCACACTTCAACCGTACAAAAACTGATCCTAAGATAGAGGGGCTAATCATAAACAGAGCATAATAGAAAAAGTTCGCCTATGCATTGGAAACCTGATAATTGGTCCCATATATCAGACATGGCGTGGACACTATACGTCAGTAGATCTATCAGTCTCGAAGAGAGAAATCTCAAAGGTTTTGCTACCGAATCCGAGAACGAGTCAGAACTCATAGTATCGACCTTTACAAGCGGCTTCTTGAGAAAGAAAACGGTTATAAAGTATAGGAATCGAAAGATACCTGTTCCTGTTCTTTCTTTCTTCGTATTCTTGACGTTCTTGTTCCTTCTTGTTCTTCTTCCTAGTCCTTCTCGTGTGTTGATATCGACGGCTACGTTTCTGGTAGGGCTTCGCTTATCGGCGATCAATGTCCGGTAAGGTGTCGTTAAGTTTTCGAAATGGACTCACTTTTTGCCCTTTGAATCTCTATATAGGAGCGGCAGGGTTCCAAGTTCCAACGGTAACCTGACGAATTTTACCCTTACGCCCTTAGTTTTTGCCGACAACTACCAAAATAATCTGGCACTTAAAATTGGACCCCTTTTTGTTATTGGGCCGGGCCATAAAGACAAGTGGTTGATTGGGCCTTGATTAAATTAATGAGTTAAATATAATGGATCTCCGTCTAATTTGACAGTTTATTTTAGTTTTTAATATCATAAAATTATTACTTATTTTGTATAATATTATTTATTAAATATATTTTTTCATTTTATACTTATTTTTATTCAAAATATCGTATTAAATGAAAAAGGGAAATTTTGATCGAATATAAAAAGTAAATGATAATTTTGAAATATAAATATTAAAATAAATAAAATGTCAAGTTATAATCAACTAATTAATTTATTATGATTAGTTAGTAATTAAAGTTCATAAATATCTAATTCGAGCATTTCATTTGGCTCGATCTTGTAATTATTAAATGTTTCTCATAATATCATAAGGAGAGAGTGTCAATTAATCAAACACGAGTTCGTAAAAAATCAAATTTAAATTCAATTAAATTTGAAATTAACATGACGATGGGTTGGGTAATTATGAAATTGTCATCAATCCAATTTGACTCGACTCTTTTAAAGTATGATATGAGTAACTGAGAATATTTAAATATGATCAAACGTAATTTTGCTATATTTGAAATAGTTTCTCGTTAATAAAATTAAAAACTTTCATTAGAATAGGAAATCATATCTCCTGTAATCGGATCTCCTGTACCGGTTATCATTTACCCCACATAAATATATGAATGAGATTTAATAGAACAGAGTTAGAACATAAAATTTGATGTGATTAAAATAGGTCAAAATTGGGCTTTCATTGACAAGAAAGTGCAATGATTTTTATAGTACCAAACCTCATTCACATGTATTGGTCAATCTACATGTTAGTTGCATGTAAGCATAATATATGGCTCAGGGTCATTGGCTAAAAGCACAAGTAATGTAATATGACAAAAGCCTCCATCAAATTATTATGAATCTACTTAGTTTGGAGTAAATTCATACCTACTTACAATGATTCAAATCCTTAATCCAACTGATTAAGGATGACAATGAGTCCAGTCTGATCATACTTGAATGATCCAAAGTTCAATCAGGCTGAGATTAAAAATAAAGTCATTTTGCCATAATTTATTAAAATAATGTTGTTTTGATTGATATTGTTTTAATTTACAATCCAAAACAAACATATTAACTAAAATAATGTTATTTAAACTATAAAATAATGTCATTTACCTTAATTGATTTGAGTCATTCAAGTTTGACCTTTCAAATTTGGCTGTATCTCAAAATTCATTTAGTTTAAAACTGACCCGTTAACATTAAACTCAATTAACTCAAGTCGAATTTTTTCTACTATTTTTATACTTAATTTTAAATTATTAATTTATTAAATAATTTATTTAAAATACAGAATTATTATATATATTTATATATCTAACGGCTTATAGTAACTTTAAAATTTAACATTATAAAGAAAAGGTCATATTTTAAAATAAAATTCCAACTACTTATTTACAAACATAACTTAAAGGAGCTGGGGCTTATTACAATCATAAAATTCCAATGAATTTTATAAATTTTATTAATTAGTTAATTTAAAATTATAAAGTCAACAAACTCAATGTATAAAGCTCCTCACTTTGCGATGGTTGGTAGAGAGACATCAATTATACGCAACATTCTCTTTGTATTTTCATAAAAAGGTTGATTATGATGAATCTGAAATTTTGTAGTCATAAAAGAGTAATTTTACCAATCACTTCAGGTTAATTTAAAATTCTCTAATTTTAAAAAAGAGTAATAAAATTAAAACTACTAAATAGAATTGTACAACAAACACGTGTGAATATCCTAATTAAATATGAATAAAATTAATACTTTATTACAATTATTTTAAATTTGAATTAAATTATCTAAATATAATCCAAATTAATATTTTATTATAATTATTAAATTATTAATTTAAGCCAAATTCAATTAATTTATATCAAGTTTAAGAGTTGAATTAGTTATCATGTTAGTGACAAATGGTTAGTATACGTTTGATTTTAACTTTACATGTGTTTCCTCGTTAATTTTTAACCAAAGAGATTTTTCTAAAAAGTTAAAATTAGATTTTTGTTGAAAATTTTAAAGAAAAAATTTTCCTTTATAATATTGTGAGATCTACATCTCATAAAACAACAACAATAACAACAACAATGATAATTCTCAGTAAAAATCCCGCTGAGATACGGGATCTGAAAAGGTCTAATTGTATGTAGTAATATCCCTAATTAATAGAGAAATTGTGACCAGATGACCCATACGAATTAACGTGGGGAAAAATAAATAATAATAATAATAAAAATAATTAAATAAAAACAAAATAATAAAAATACAAAATACAAAAATAAAATAATAAACAATAATAAAATAAAATAATAAATAATAAAAATAATAAAAAATAAAATAAACATATATATTGTAATAAAAAATAAAATAATAATAGACACAATAACACTAATAATTATTAACATAATAACAATTCCAACAATAATAATAATAGTAAGTACTTATCACTTAAGTAAGAGTTAAAAATTTAAGAAAACTACCGTGATCTCTCTGCGAGGAATTATTTACTTGAATCAAGTTACGCCAAAATTTTTTATTAGGAGTCATGTTTTCTATAAGTTTTTACATTACCGATATTAGAAGCACGTATTTATTTTGCTTCATTAGTCAAATTTTAACTTGTATTAATTTTTTATTGTCACATTTGTATACGGGTTTATCGGAAATAGTCTCTTTATTATATAAGAGTAAAACTGCGTACTATTAGATTTTTTTAGACTCTACTTTATTGTGAAATTTTAGACTAAATGTAATAATGATAACGATGAATCGAACTTTTTGGTACTAGTTTGCAATGGTTGACTTTATAAATAATTAGAAGGTGTGAATAATGACACAAAATGAAGCTTCTATTTTTTATTTTTTGTTTTTATTTTATTTTCCCATTATGAATCCACTAAATGGAATCGTACAACAGACACACGTGAACATGCCAAAGAGGGGGTTAGAGTACAAGGTGGTGGGTGGGCAGTAGTGAACTTGCGGTGAAGAGTTACCCAACACGTAAGCTTGCATACCACTATCTTTTGCCTTTAAAATTTACATAAATGCAACTCATATAAGGAAATTGTTCTCTTACGCCTTAAAAAAGGAAGGCCGAGAGTGATAGAATTAGAATTTGTCTTATAATAATATTTACTAATAATTTAAAATTTAAAATAATTTAATCGATTCAATTGTAAAAATTTTGAACCGGTTAATTTTTTAGTTTAATTTTTAATTTTTCAATTTGATTTATTTTAATAACCTATATTGTTAAAAAATTAATCAATTTATTAATTAATAAATAAGTTTCTTAAATTGATCAATTTTTATTAAAATAATTTAATTAATTTTTATTTAACAGACTAATTTTTTAATTAAAGTTCAAATATTTTAATAAGTAAAGGCAATCATTTTTAATTATATTTAAGATTTTTTAATTTTATTTAATATTTAACAGATTTATGAGTCGATTGAACCTTTTAAACCTTAAATTTCTTATTTTATTAATTTAACTTTTGTCTAATTTTAAAATATTGGTATTTACTATTTTAAAATTTTTTTATCTTAAATTGATCAAATTTTAAAATTTGAAATGCCGAGAAATTCATACTAAAGCGCAGGATCTTGAGAGGTTTAATAGTACACAATCTTATTTATTAGCGGAATCTTGAGAGATTTATTAGTACACAATCTTATCTATTACTAATAGAGAAGCCGTTTCCAAATGACTTATATGACACATAATATTAAGTAAATCCAATATATTGTTTAATTTTAAATTGTGAATTTATTAATTAATTTACAATTTAAAATACTTAATTTAAAAATTAACGATTTATTAAAGCAACAAATATGAACAAAACAACACTAAAGAAAATGGAAGAGAATGAATTTTCCCGGAATCCAAACACACTTTTGCATTATTTTCAGTTTGGTGGTTTTGCTGTCTTCCTTCAATTTTTGTTTTCCATTTCCATTTCTAGGGAAAACGTGAACATTACTAAATTTATAATATATAATGATAACAATGGAAGACAGATTAGAAATTTAAAAAATAAAAAGAAAATAACATGAAACGGTGACGTTAGCGCCAAGCAGAAGCCACCGTGAGGACTCTTCCCATCCAACCAAAACAAACACCACCACTCTCATGTTTGACACTGAAACCCGAGTTGAGTCGACCAGAACCGCCGAGTCTCTCCTTCGCTAACTCGCCAACGTTTGGACTCATCGACTTTAACTCGAACCCAGCCATTCCCATCCGGGCCCGCCATTTCCCGAACACCTCGCATCTTTCTATACGGTCCCTCCCTTCACACGCAACCGCGTTACTCAGTTTCCGGCCGAGTCCCTCCTCGGTTTTGACTCGCTCGACGGTGTCGTTCCGCACTGTGGTGGACTCTACCGACTCCAACAACGCACCGTAATACGACAGCGTCTCGTTCACGCGCGCCGTGAAAGGTGCTGTGTTGGTGTTCAGTTCTTGCTCGACCACCGTCACCACTCGCGGCGAGAGCTTCTTCACGAGACGGAGAAGCTCGTCGCGTGGGTTCTCGATCGACACGCTCTCGTCTGGCATTCGGTATAGTTTGAATGCAAAGTTGACGGCCAAAGGCTCGTCGGGTTCGCAACCCAGCGAGTCACGACTCAGATCGCCGAGCTTGCAGCTCACAACGTAGAAACGTAAAGGAATTCCAAGTCGTTCAGCGAGTTGGCTCAGTTTATCGCCGACTACCTTCAACCTCTCTTTATCTTCTCTAACATTATCAGCCACCGCAGTGATCTTGATGGTCGTGAAAGGTTTTGCCCTTTGACGTTCGGAGATTAGATAGAGAAGATCTAGATACTGTGTTCCTTGGCCAATATCGAAGTCGACCACATGAAACCCATCTCCGTTATTTGGTTGTTCAACTGAAGCTTCGAGGATTGCAAGGTTAGCAGCCATGAAACCAAGCTTAAAGCAAGGAGAAACCTCGTAAAGCAATTGGGTGGACATGTAATGTTCTTTGCTATAAAGCTCCGCCACAGGTGGTGGGTTCTCACTTGGGTTAACCCGAGATTTTAATGCCTTCAGCATGTAATTCAAAAGTCTCTGCTCGGAACTCCCTTTGGGATTCGAAACCTGAGACATACGCGTCAAGATCTCAGTTACAACGTCGGATTTTCCCTCTGAAATCGCCGATGCAGCTTCGACAACAGTCTGTTTCGAACAAGTGGGTATTGGAGTCGTCACCGATGTTGTCGAGGAGGAGGAGGAGGAAGATGACGTCGGGGATGGAGCTATTGGGTTGGGACTCGAAACATGGATGAGATTCTGTATGGTCTCCGACCACTCGCTGTTGGTGTTTGTAATCACCGAAGCTGCGTCTCCTTCATCGTCGTTGTCGTCCAACAGCTGTTTCTTTAACTCCTCTAACTGATTCATCATCTTCTTCTCAGTGTCCTGTCCAGTAACTACTGTTCCTCCCACTCTGTTCCGGTTTTGGAACATGTTCGTGTAAGGTATTCCTGGCAAAGTTTGGTTTTGCGAGTCAATGCTCGGTCCGGACCCAAGATTCACAGGTTGGGGTCTGAGTTGTTGAAGAAGCGGCAGTCCATACCGTTGCTGAGACCCGGAGGGCAATTCATGAGACATATTAGTCGAGAACTCGAACGGCGAACGTGTCGAGATCGGTGTGTTGTGCTGATACATCCTGGGCTTCACTGACCGGAGAAGAAGCCCATGTAGCGCCGGATTAAGGCTCGGTAGCTGTTGCTGCGCCTGGAATTCTGCTAGAGTGCGTTTCCCGATCAAGCTCGGCGGTGCAAAACTGGGATTTCCCGTTCGGTTTGTAGGGTCTAGAAACATTTGAGAGAGCTGGTTCCTATAGGATTGTTGAGGTGGGTTGTTTGTTGTGTTCATGGTGTTTATGGATCTACCGGCAAGACCCGAATACAAATCCGGGCCACCGCCGGAAAACCCAGAAGCCATCTTCTTTTATCGAGAACTATGAAGACTTACCAACACTTGTACGAGTTAAAGGAAACGCATGAACTAAGAGAGAGAAAATGAGGTTTCAGGAATTAGAGAGACAAAATGTTGTTTCAGGAGTTATAGAGAGAGAGGGAGTTTATTTTCCATCTCCTAAAAGGAGAGTCGGACTTGGATTGGAATAATTCTGGTGAATATAAGAAGAGAGAAGGAGAAAAAGTTAAGACAAAGTTCCAAGTTCCTGTACGAACATGTTTGGGGTGAGCCTCCCACCGCTCGATCACGTATGATTCGGCTTTGCAAATGATCCAACGGTGATAGCTTCCGCCACAGCTTTTCTGCTTTCCGCATTAAATTGTCCAATAATAACTCGGATCGCGAGCAGAGAGAGAGCTTAAACCTGTGGGCCAAGTCTATCTTACAACCGCGTGTGAACCACGCTATTGTTCGTGGGGTGTGAGTGGACGAACGAGGATAAAGAAATTTAAGAACTTTAAATTTTGAGTGAATGAGACGATATTTATTCAAGGAGCAGTGATCACCAGACAGGACAGTTACGACAACAACCGAGGAACTCGAAGCAAAGCGGGAAAGGAAAAGCGAACGGAGAGGGACGCGTGGGATGACATTGAGGGATCTTAAGGTAACAGAGCTGTTAGAATTTCGAATGCGTGCTTTGAAGCCGATTCGCTGGATTCGAAATAGGAAAAAAGTACACGTGTCAGTTGTCCAATAGAATTTTCAAAACCATTAAATTGTTGCCTAATGTCACTATTGGAATTTTTAAAATATACATTTCCGAATAAAGTGGTAATTAAATAATTTATTAGTCTCATACGATTGGTATAAGGCCAAGACGCCTACGATAAGTGGGGATAACGTAACGAAATCTTCTGTATCCACTATCATGTACCAATTTTATGTCATTCGATCTTATTCATAGAAAAATATACATATAAAATTACGTGAAATAGAGTTGATATAAGTTAATAAATACAGTAGATTTGATTCCGAGGATAACTTAGGATGGCAATTGGCCGACCCAAGCTCGAGTCCGACAACTTAAAGTTTGATCGAACTCGAGACTTTAGGTTTGAATACAAACTTGACCGGATTTAGGCTTAATTAAATTTATTTTCTAATATTTAAAATTGAAAAAATGTCATAAAAATTTTAGACTTTCAATTGAATTGGTATTAAGCAATGTTTTAAAAACCGGACCGGACCGGCCGGTCCGACCGAAAAAAGTCTGAACCGATCAGTGGTCCGGTTCGGTTTTATCAAAAAACCTCTCAGTATGAAAACCGGCCGGTTTGTGGGAGAACCGGTCGGTTTTCATCTAACCGGTTACACCGGTTCGAGGAGACAAAGGCCATGCAATGTTTTTCTTGTATAGTGAGCTCTTAGTATAGATCTCTCTACCGTGCTATTTGGGTCTGCTACGCCCCATCTTCGTCCTTGTTGCTCTGCTACTTCCATAAGGTTCAAAGTTTGCAGCTTTTTCTTATCTTTCTCCGCTGGTCATTTCTTCGAACAGGTTTCGGTTGTTGTGGGTCATTAGGAAATGATAAGAATCGAAGCCGGCATGGACGCCGTCCAACGATGCCTCATGTTTGATGACAAGTTCTGTTTCTACTCTCTGTCTGTCTGCTCTTGCTATTTTTTATTTATATATAAAGATGTAGTCTTTTGTTATTTTTTTTACTTGTTCTGTCATTGCTTTGCTTCGAGGTCGTTTTTTGTTCATCTGATTACTGATCTTTATTTTGCTGTTCCATTTACGAATTAGTTTTTGAGATTCCTCTCAAAAGTTTGTTTCTTTTCCAATTGTTCTTCCGTTTCTTGGTTTCTTTTCCATAGTGGAGCTTCCTTCTCGATTTCACG
>JAOTAY010000006.1:37565838-37589393 GCA_025629805.1 Erythroxylum baracoense | reverse complement strand
AGAGAGTGACTTACTGACTTATTTATTGACTAGATAGCCACTTTGAGAATGATTTTATCCTTACTAATTGGCTTGGAGCTTTCTCTATTTATCAAGCTTAAAGATAAAGCCATCTCCTTTTAATTTAAAAATAGCTTAGATTTCATCTACGCTGGCACGTGCGTCACACACGTCTGGTCGGTATTTATCCACGTGTCTGATGCGTATAATACATGAGCCAGAAACGTTGTCCCTCCCGTGCCACTGCTCACTATCGACAGCACGTGCCATGCGTGACCAACTATGAGGCACAATTTCGTCAAAAAATGATGATTTTGGGTGAGTTTTGGGTCCTTTTTTGAATTCTCAGCCTCATTTTCACCTCGTTTTTTAAAGCTAAACACATGTATATTACTTTTATGCAATAAAAGAAAAAGAAAAATTTAAGAAACAGAAGTTAACTTTTCGAAAATTTTATAGAGAAAAATTGAAAAATTTTTGTTTTTAACCACCCGATCACGTTAACGCTCTGGTACCACGTATAACACTTAATGATACCTTAGTTACGTATCCCGAATCGAATGTGAAAAAACAATAAATGAAGATATGCAGAGAATAACTGATTTTGGTTCAATAACTTCAAACGAGTTTTTCAAAGCTGAAACGAAAGCGAATCCACCACCGTCTTTACGGGAATTGTTCACTGAAAAACGGTCAACGTCTATCTACAGTTTTCTCAAAACGTAAGCTTTCTTAACGAGTCAGAGAATCCTTTTGTTTACGAATAATATGAACAACTGCAGGAGACCTTAATCTTTATATATAGCTTCCATAACGAGTTTCCCCATTACAAATTCAATATGAGTCCGGTTCACACTGATTGGAATCCATTTTTCTCCCGAACTTTGTCCCGTTGATTTAGATCATTTATTGATCACTTTATTATTTTTATCCGAATGATATTACGTAACTTAACCGATAAGTTATTTAAAAAATTAAAAATATAATTAAATATTGCTCAATTTTACGCAAAAAAAAAGTAAAAAAGTCCTAAACACAAACTATCCGGGCTATTCGAATTAACGAGTCTGAACTCTGAATCAAATAAGTTAGGCTGACTTCATTACTACTCTTACAATAAATTAAAACTAAACGAAGGGATCAATCTAACTAATTGTTTAACCAGCATTTAGTGACACAAGTAACGGAAGTTACACGACAACAGTTGTGTAACCAACGACTTTTGACATTTTCCGTAGTTAGGTTGCGTGTTGGCAACCAAGTAACTTTGCAAGAAATTGGTTAGCGACTTAAACTACCTTTTCCAACCATTTCTTACCACAACCGGAACTTTGGCTGTTCACTTTCTGACACGTCTATTTGTTTTCAACATAAATGATTCACCCATTTATGCCCTCTAAATGTCTCCAAATTGAAATAAGGAGGGCTATATGGTCTTTTCCGTAACTGCGTAACTCACGCCTACGGATCACGCCTAAGGATCCTAGATCACGCCAGTGTAACTCATGGAGATGCCTAAGGATCACACCTAAACTCGTGGGGTTGAAGAGCATCAGCGTCATTACACACCAATGTGGGACCCCGCTTGGTTTCGGGTTCTCTGAGTTAAACCGGGGATAGCAGGTTCACTTCACATTCGGAATCAGTCGACACCAACAGCCAACTAGAACTGATAATATTCTATTTAAGAAACGGCGCCACGCGCTGTCGTAACCGACGATCGGCACGCGCGACCTTTACCACACGAAATCCACACACGTCCACGAAATCTGTTTGCTGTTTTTTTAGTCTTTTATTTGCCAAATAATAACAAGTCCCAATAAAAAAAGAAATTATTAATTTTTAAAAAGATTTTGTTTTATATATAAAATAGAATAAAAATTAAATTAATAAAATAAAATATTTAAGATTTAAATATTCAACCAATATTAGAATATCGTAAAGTTAGTATATATAATAAAATTAAAATTTTTAAAATATAATTAAATAACGAGAATATCATTATTTATTAAAATTTTAAATTTTAATTAAAAACTTTTAAATAGAAAATATCTATTTAATTTTAATTTATTAAAATCAACTAATTTATAAAAATTGATAAATTAGCATAAAACTGAAAATTTGATTAGTTTATACAAAGACTAAATTATTTGTATTAATATAATTATATATTTTGTCACCTAAAATATAGGGACCCAAAAAGCTGGCAAGAGGTTGGTAAACGAAGGTCCTTTTAGGTTTCTATATTTTAATTATTATTTGTTGCTTCCAAAGTTCACGGGTAAGCCAGGCAAAGAAATAATGCTGTCGCTGTCATCGTCGTCGTCAATACCTGGTTGAATTATCGTTAAGACGTGAGATATGAAAAAATTTGATAATACCCAGTCTTATTCTTATTTAATAGAGATGTTATTTGCAATAAATCCATATGATATAAAGATATTACAAAATTATACATGGATGTGTATATATCTCTAACAAAAAAATTAAAAAATGCAAATAAGCATAAAAAGTAATAAAACTAAGTAAAATAGAAAAAACAAAAGAATTACAAAAAAATTAAGGATAAACAATAAACAATAAACAATAATCCTAATACTAAAAAAATAGGTACAACAATACAAGACAACGTATATGTAGAACATGTCAAAGATTAGCACTACGTGATAAGATAGAAAGACATACCAAAAAAAACCCATACAAAAATAACTCCGACCAGGCCAAAAGATAAAATAAATATACCAATGAAAAAAAACCCGTATAATAATATGTTTGACTAGGCTTGTCGATACATTAATTACGCTAAGTAGGAAACTAAACATCTTATGAGATAAATACTACACGATAAACTTAAGGCGGCAAATGACACAATGTAACTAATAGTTATTATATAATTATAAGCAATATGTTAAAAACTAGAATGAAAGTTAAACCGATAAAGCAATAAGTTTAAGGTTTAAAAGGTTTAACTGATATTAGGTCGTCGTGAAACTGAATAATTATTAAATAAAATTAAAAATTTTAAAATAATTAAAAAAGACCATTCTTATCTATCAAAAAATTTAAAGTTTAATTAAAAAGATAGACTATTAAATAAAAATTAATCAGTTTATTTTAATTTATAAGAGTTGATTAATTTACTAAAACCGACTAGTTAATTAATAAACTGATCAGTTTTTAACAACAAAAAATATTAAACTAAATCGAACATAAAAGTTAAAAACTAAACTAAAACGTTGATCGGTTTAAAGTTTTTATCGTAAAGTTGACCATACCGATTTGATTTTTAAAACTCACCTAAAATCTTGTGTTAAATATATCGAATTATTTTGTCTTAAAAGTAGCTTACCACTTGATATTGAACTAACTAATTAATTAATGATTATATACATTTAAATTTATTTTTAAAAAAGGAAATTGGGATCCACGTAATTCACAAATGGACCGAATGGTCCCAATTAAAGAAAAGCAACGTTCCATTTCAATGTCTCTCTCAAAAAAAAAACGTTCCATTTCAATGTCCAAATCAAAGGCCACATTACTATAAATTAGACCACATCCACATGTCCCATTTGCCCACAACATGCGGCGTTTGTGTTTTTAGACTAACCAACTTCTACGCCTTCTCAAGTGTTCATTCATATTTTAATAATAGGTTTCCCAAACACATTAAATCCTCTTTTTTAGTTACTTTGTTCCAATTCTATTATATTAAATCTCATCTATATATTTATATAGGGTCAATATAAATATGTGAATGAGATTTAACAGAACATGATAGAAACACCATAACCGGAACAAGAAATCTAATCTCGTTTGCCAATGAATTGGATCCAGCTCGACTTGATGAGTAGATAAAAATATCATTTTTTCGGATTATTCCTTTTTTAATTTTAAGATTTAAACAACATCATTTCCTAACGTAATGCGAGCTGATCAATTGAGTTTAAAATCAACTCATTGTTATCTCGAGGTTGATAATAACTGATATTTTAAAAATTGAACTAATTAGATCAGTTTAATAATGAAAATTTTGAACTAATTAACTTTTCAGTTCAATTTTTAATTTTTTTGGTTTGATTTAGTTTAATATTTTTTTGTAAAATTTATCGTTTTAGTCTTAGTGCAATTTATTAAAATTTATCATTTTAGTCTTAAATTTCTAAAAATGTGAATAGATTAAAAAATATTATTTTAAAAATTACTTAAAATGATAACATTCTAAATTATTCCTTTTCAAGGTTGAGATTAAATCAATATCATATTGTAGCTAGATGCGAGTCATTGAGTCGGATTTTAGATCGACTCTCCAAGTACTTGTTCTATTTAAACCTTAAGGTTCGTCGGTCCTAATTTATTATCTTTTAATTGAGTCAGATTGAGTGGAATTTAGATCTCTTATTATTCGTAGAAATAAAATTCGGTCCATTTGAGTCTATTCTTAATTAATCACAAGACAATTAGTTTGAATTCAATTTTAGTGAGTTTAATGTATATTAAAATAGTATTATTTTAATGTTATTTAGATCTCTTATTATTCGTAGAAATAAAATTTGGTCCATTTGAGTCTATCTTAATTAATCACTTGAATTCAATTTTAGTGAGTTTAATTTATATTAAAATAATATTATGTTAATGTTATTTATTAAAATATATCGTTTTAGTATTGAATTTATAAATGGTGTGAAAATGAAAAAGTGACCTAGATTGATTTCGTTTTATAATTTTAAATTATTTCTTTATCCAATGATTTCTTTTAAATACATGTTTTATAAAATACTATATATATATATTCAAAATTTTAGCATTTAAGTTCAGCAGTAAGGGACTGATCTTCGCTTAAGCAAGGTCAAGGGTTCGAACCCTACTTGTAAATGCAGCAGTGTTAAACACTTAGTGATAATGCTAAGCTACTTTTTGGAGTCCCACGAAGTACTAACGGGAATTAATCTGAATGTGGTAATAATTTAAAGATGCTATCGATAATTCAGGCTCACCGAAAACATCTCTTGGGTTAAAAAACAAAAGAAGAAGAAGTGAGATTAACGCATGATTGTTACAAATTTAGTTATTAGTTATCATATCATTGTCAATCGAAGGAAAAGTGAATGAAATTAAAGAGGAGGTTAAGCTGTCTAAGTCATTTTAGGTTCTTTTCGATAGAACATGAAAGCCGTCAGATCGTCCCACAAATTTGGATAGGTACATGTGTCGATTGATTATAAATTGTAATATATA
This sequence comes from Erythroxylum baracoense, assembly GCA_025629805.1. Classification (NCBI taxonomy): domain Eukaryota; kingdom Viridiplantae; phylum Streptophyta; class Magnoliopsida; order Malpighiales; family Erythroxylaceae; genus Erythroxylum; species Erythroxylum baracoense. The sequence goes on along the minus strand of JAOTAY010000006.1, from coordinate 37,584,155 downwards.
AAATTATAATTTAAAGATAACACATGTTTTAAAAACCGAGTCGAAAGTTAAACCGAAAGAAAAGAGATTTAAGGTTTAAAGGGTTGAATTTGAATTATTCTATCTTAAAATTAATTAAATAATTTAAAATATAATTAATTTAAAGTTTAATTCTAAAAGAGATTGTTAAATGAAGATTAATTTATTTATTTTAGCTTATAAAAATTTGATCAATTAATTAATAAATTGATCGGTTTTTAACAACAGGAGCTATTAACACAACTTGAACCGAAAAGTTAAAAATTGAAATGAAAAATTAGATAATTTAAAATTTTTACAATTGAATCAGCCGAACAGATTGATCTTTTTAATTGTTGAAAAAAAGTTAAATTGACATATTCAACTAAAACCCTTTTAATTAAATATTTGGATCGAAGTCAAATTGGATAATTTAAATCTAATTTATATTTTAAATTTAATTGAATTTATTATTATTTCAACGTTTGTATTATGAAATAAATAAATTTTTCGACAAAAAATAAATCAACGTAAAGGACGAATTCAATCATGGGCTTTTTTATTTTATTTTATATCACTTTCGGTGGTTACATGCCTTGGAACGGTCCATTATCAAAACTTGGAAAGTGTCTAGGGATGGCAATGGACTCAAGCCCGTCCTACCTTGGGTTGACCAAAGGCTCGATCAATTTTTTAATTCGGTTTTAAACTTTTCAGTTTAATTTAGTTTAGTAAATTTTGTTATTAAAATTCGACAACTTTATTTAATTATCAAGTATTTTTCTTTTGAAACGGGGAAATTCACAGCTGTTATTCTTTGGATGCGTATTGGGTAAACCTTCGGATCGATACAATAGCCTGCAACGCCAACTGGGTACTTCACACCAGGCAAGTCCTATAAAACAGGCGCGATCGAGAGAGTGTAAATAGTAGATTCTAACACAGAACCTTTTGTCCCTATGCTCTCACATTTCACCAACTCGACTACTACCTAAGGAGCCATCAAGTAGTTTTTTGTAAATTAATAAATTCTTATGACTTAAAATAAATTGATTAATTTTCATTTAATAGTTTATTTTTTTAATTAAACTTTAAATTTTGCATGTAAAAGGGATATTCTTCTTCAATTATTTTTCAAATTCTTTAATTTTATGATGATTTAATACCGATTAAATCTTTTAAACCTTACATATCTTGTCTTATAGGTTTAACTTCCGATCAAGTTTTTAAAACATTTAAAATAATTTTTTTCTAAATCCCACGTATCAACGGGATTCATATGTTCTAAAATAATAATATTTTTGTTGTAGGGTTGAGTCATTCATTTTTTTGGGTTGGGCCTTGGATGAGCTTTTCAGACCTAAACTCCATCCGAAATTTTGTTACAATTGAATCCAACCCGTTAATTTTGGATTGGACCTAAACTTTATTACCGTACCTACTTTTACGTCTTCCATTGGAATACATAAAACGCGGCCGATTTGAACACCACCGTTAGCTAACCCGTCTCTATATGTGGCCTTAAAACCAAATTCTAAAGCTACTTGATAGTGTTTTCGGGCTTAGGAAGATGAGGCCCAACTGAGCAGCTTCGTGACTTCTATTTCTTCACTATGAATATTAATTTTAAATATTTCAATTAATCGAGATTATAATCGAGTTTAAATTTAAAAATGTTTTTAAATTGGCATTACGACTTTAAGATGTTGGGATCAGATCAACTCATTATATTCTTTACCAGCTGGACCACTATCTCATCGAGTACTTGTTTGGTTTAACTTTTGAAGGGTGAAAAAGTATTTTTTTCATCGCAAAAGTTATCTTTAAGAAAAATAAGTATTTGGCAGTAAAATTTAAAAGTACTTTTTATAATAAAAATGACTTTTTTAGAAGTTAAAATATAAGTTTTTAAGAAGTTTAAATTTGAAGCTTTTCAAAAAAACTTTACTGACAAAACTAAATCCTCCATTTTGTTTGGTGTGTGTCACCTTTGTTTTGTTTTATTTTATCCACATATTTATATAGACCTTACATTAATGCGTGAATGAAATCTAATAGAACAGAGTAGGAGCTGGTTAACTGGTACAGATAATCTATTCCCTAAGTTGATATATCAATAAGACATGGGATTGGAGCACCCTATTTTGGTGTACCAACCTTGCGCCATTTACTCTAGTCAATTTGTTTGTGTAGATTTCACATAAAAGTGTAGACGAGATTTAATAGAGCATGGTATAAATTAGTAGACGAGATTTAAAGATAACAGAGGATCTGATACCTAAGACATGTTAGGCAAGATGTTTCTAAAACAAACTCATTTTAATTTTCAGTTTTTAGAAAAATCTTTTATTTTAGATTCAGATCAAAAATAACAACGAAATATATATATATATATAACGAAAATAAGAAGTGAATTAGATAAATGCTATTTATATAACAATTTAAAGTTACTCTTAAACTAAAAACTAAAAAACTCTTGAAAGAGTTTTTTTCGAAAATTTTAAAGATCGAGAAGTCTTTCTAAAGTTTCTTACATTATATCATAGTTTGAAGTTTCTTAACAAAATAGATATTAGCTTCCAACATTAGGGGTGAAAATGGGTCAAGTAAGATGTTTGGACCCTAGCCTGATCTGGTCGAGTTCAAGTCTGAATCTAAATTCGATCAAGCCTAAATAATCAAATCGGTCTATTTTTTAATTTAAAAATAAAAAATCTCCTTTTTTATATAAAAAAGGTCATTTTTTTAAATCAAGACCAAAACTTGACTTGCTAATTTTAAGTTATATCAAATCGAGTCATATCAGAATCGGGTCTAAAGAAGGCAGATTCTTTATTTTAATTAATCAATTCTTACACTATTTTATTAAATCTTATCTATATATTTATATAAATATACGAACAAAATTAAATAATTCAATATTGAAATATCTTAAGAGAAATAGAGTGATCCAATTCTATCTGATGGACATGACAATTTTTTTAATACAGTGGAAAGAAAAACATAAATTATAACGTTAACTCATGTCCCGGCGATACAAAGTCCTTTGCTTATCTTAACGTACAAAAAATCACGTTTTTAGCAAAAATTTTGGAAGGACATATAATTCTGGTCGTGTTCGCATAATTAAATTAGTCAAATTATCAGCACTCTAATTTCCCTCCCTGTAGACATGACAATGTTTTAAAACGGGAAAAGGGTAAATATTAACTTCCAACGTCGTCGTAGTTAGGAACAACTACCTCAACAGTGTCAGTTTTTCCGTCTCGTGTCATAAAGTGTCTTTTTGGGCATTTTGCAAATCTCACTCATCTATCCTTATACATTAAACTCTTTTGTCATTATCTCTTAAGTAACAACGCCCAACAACATTACTCGCTTCAAACATTATAGTTCTTTAACCTACCTTTACATAAAGGTTGATGTAACTTGTCCTTGGGGTCAATTGGTATTAATATTAAACTGTTGCTTCACCAAGCCGCAGGAAGACGAGAGGCAGTGATTGTCCCACATCGATTGTAGACTAGTGGAACGCGGAAGAATCTCACTCGTTCAATCTACCAACTTTGTGAGGAGGAATGCGTTAGCGGTGGGGTAAAGGTATGTGGCTGGAGCCAAGACACGAAGGTTAGGTCAAAATCGTAAGTGTACGTGCCTGTGTAATGGAACAACACAGTCTCTGATCTTAGTTAGTCATTCTTGACATATCAATGCGCCCGATTCCAAGATCTTTCAACTTAAAACTAGTAGTTAAAGGAGTCAAGATTTTCTGTCTAATTTTATGGTGTCTTATTTTGTCCCATGAATCTCAATCATTTATTTATACGGGTCTCGTGTGAGTCTCATATAAATAAATACGGGATCCGTATAAATAAATCGTTGAAATTTATGGGACAAAATAAAACACCATAAAATTAAACAGAGGATCTTGTGTTCGGTTAAAGAGTGAAAACTTCGGGAAGAGACGTCGCAGACAATCCGGGTTGTGAATCGACCACGTCTGTCGGAGAATGAGTAAATAAATGGGAAGCACAGAGATTTCAGAGTGTCATTCTCTCTCGTCCGCATGGTCAAAGTAGCAAAGCATTGCTGCAACTGCCGTACTAACGTCTTGTTGCGGAGGAAAAACGTGTTTGGACACTTTTGGGAGAGAGGAAAGAAATGTTTGGGCACTTTTCGGACGAGGGAAAATATTAAAAAATAATAAATTTAATTATATTTTTAATTTAATAACTAATCTTATAAAATTAAGATAGTTAAAGTAAAAGAGTTGATTTTGTTTGTTTTGTATTAATATGGCTGCATCCCTTTCGAGCACAGGTGTACGGAGAAGGATCCCGTTAGGTCGTCTGAAATTGTAAAATTGTCGTATTTATAGGGTTTCTCAGCAAAGACTCTTAGCCTGATTAGAGATCAAAAGAGCTAAATTTTATAGTTTTATCAGGTATTAACATATCTTGATACTGTATCAGGTATATTTTTTAGTTATATATTTTTTTATTCATGTATTTTTTATTTTATTTACATAATTTTTTAATATTCCAGTTTCAATTATTTACTCTTTAACTGTATCACTCTTTTATTGTCACGTCTGTATGTGAGTTTATCGAAAACAACCTCTCTACTATGTAAGAATAAGGTTGCATACTATTATACTTTCCAAATTTCGCTTTGTTGCAGGATTTCAAATTGGATGTGATAATAATAATGATGATGGTTAATGAATTACGTCACTTTAGGTTTAGTAATGAGTTAAGGCAGTCATAAAGGCCTGTTCAAAATGATATCAATATTTTAAAAACTCAATCATTTTGATCGGTTGAATCATAAAAATTTTAAAACGTCTAATTTTTTAGTTTGGTTTTTAAATTTTCAGTTCGATTTACTTTAATAATTTTTATTATAAAAAACCGATATGAGAAATATTAAAGTTGAAAAATCTTAAAATTTAAATTATACTTTTCATCAAAATTATATTTTAAAAGGGAGAGTCTTAAACTATTTTTTTTAGAAATAGAGGAATCTGCAGTTGCTATTCTTTGAACGTATACTGAGTAAGCATCCGGATTCATGCAATACCTTGTAAATTATGCCAACTGGGTACTCCGCATTAGGTAAGCCTTATACGACAAGTTTTTTAAAGAGAGCGTAAATAGAAGAATTCGAACATAGTATCTTTTGACCCCATATTCCCTACTCTATCAACTCGACTACCCTAATTGTTAAGATTATTCTTTTGTGATTAAAAGGTCATATATGCGAGTCACGAAAATAATCTCTTTATATCGAATGGAGCAAACCTCCTATGAGATGGGTTAAATTAAACACAGATAGAGCATGCAAACGGTCCTCGTCCACAGCCATAGCAGGAGGACTACTGCGAAACAGTGTAGGCAACTAACTTGGCGGCTTTACTCAAAACTTTGGCTGGTGCTCAGCAGTGTCTGCAAAACTTTGAGGTATTTTTACCGGACTTATGCTTGCGTGGAATCTAAGCGATCGTCGGATTGAGTTTGAAGTGAATTATATCGCGGTAATAAATATCCTTTCTTCATCTGCTAACTGTTCACGGGCTTTTAATCTCATTGTAATAGGCATTAACGAACTGATTACTTGAAATTAGGCTGTTATTTATCGACACATATATTAAGAGAGCAATATAAGCACCGATTGACTTATTAACTATGCAGTTCATTTTGATATCGACGTTATTTACATAGATACTACACTCATTATGGGCCACTCGGTCCTTCTAAAGAATTTATCAGAGATTTATCTCCTTACACTTGTACTGTGATCTGTTTTGCTTTCTTTCCTTAAATAAAAAAAAAAACCTCGGGAAGAGACATCGCAGACAAACTGGGTTGTGACTCGACCACGTCGGTCGGAGAATTAGTAAATAAATGGGAAGCACGGAGATTTCAGAGTATCACTCTCTCTCTCTCTCTCTCTCTCGTCTGCATGGTCAAAGTAGCAAAGGATTGCTGCAACTACCGTACTAACGTCTCGTTGAAGAGGAAAAACGTGTTTGGACACTTTTCAAAGGAGGGAAAATATTAAAAAATAATAAATTTAATTATATTTTTAATTTAATAATTAATCTTTTAAAATTAAGGTAGTTAAAGTAAAAGAGTTGATTTTGTTTATTTTGTATTAATATGGTTAATGAGTTACATCACTTTAGGTATAGCAACGAATTCAGTTTGATCGGTTGAATCGTAAAAATTTTAAACCATTTAATTTTTAATTTAATTTTAAAATTTTCGGTTCGATTCATCTTAATAATTTTTATTATTAAAAATAGATATGAGAAACATTTAAATTTAAATTATACTTTTCATCAAAATTATATTTTAAAAGGGCAAGTCTTGAACTAATCAGTAAGATTATTTCTTTATAATTAAAAAGTCACACCTTCGAATCACGAAAATAATTTCTTTATAAAAATATAAAAAACTGTATAATTAATATCTCCTTTCCTTATCGGCCACAAAGCGGGAACTTGTAGATTAGGATTCGTTTACAAATGTTGTTTCTTGTGGTCCAAATCTCGGGTTAGCTGGATGTTTTACTAAACGTGTAGTTATGGTTGTATACTTTGAAGTTTAGACGTTGTGTAATTTTTAAATTCTATCCCCTAACGATTCGCTGTAGCTAACACGAAAGCCCTCTTGACTGTCCAACTGTTTCTTAAGTATGTTTAGTTTAAAATCCTACGTACTTGACTGTCCCGTCCTTACTCCTTAGTATACTGTCGGCTAGCAGAGTAGATTCGTACCAAACCATCCATCACGACCTAACTACCGGTCCAACTCTCTTGGCGAACACATCAATTCCAGTAATGATATTTCGGCACGTGCGTGTCTTCGGGTAGATCACGACAAACGGATGCTTCTACGATGCTTGCGTGTTACAAGCACAAAGCCAAATTTGTAGTTAGTCTAATGCTTTTCTCGTTGCATTGACGAAATGAGGTATTTTGTGCTCGTAATTCAGTTAGATGTCATTCATAAATTTTTTTTTGGGTCTTGGATGAGATATTCTAACACCAAGTTAGAATTGAATTATGAGTTCATAAGATCTCATCACTAAAATGACAAGCATTTTATAAATTATTAAATTTGAGTTAATATAGGGTAATATCATGAATTTCTTGTTTAAAAATTTGAGTTTAAATTTTACAAAAACAAAAAAGAACAACGATACGATAAAAAATTTCGCAATACGTAAAGTTTTGAGAGGTCTAATGTTTGCAACTTTACCCTAAAATGCCAACTTTTTAAAATCAAACTCTTTATGATTTTGTTTGGAGATCAATTACATTCATGTTGACTCCTTAAAATAATTACAAAATTAAGTAACTACAATTAAGGTCCGGTTTGGTTTAGAGGTTGGTAATAAAATGTAACATACTTTTATCGTTTAGTTGAAAATTTTATAATGGAATGGAACGAAATGAGATGAAAGTGGAGGGTTTCATGTTACGTTCTATTCCGTCCTAAATAGTAAAAATAAGAAACTTCCAATTTAGGAGGTTTAGAATGAAACGTAAATAAATAAATACAAACTACCTAATATACTCTCAATAATTTTTCTTAATATCAATTATTTCTTTTAACCATAAATCTCTTTTTTTAGACTCATTTACTACGGTCTACAAGTTTATCACACACACATATATCTATTACGGTCCGCAAGTTTATCATTTCCAGACTTTTTTTTTCGTTCTATGTGTTCTACCAGTTTTTCTTCCTTTTGTGCTGTTTATTGATATTTTTATTATTTTAAAATAGAAATATAAAAAATTATTTGTTAGAGTTGTGACTTTTTAATTGGACTTGATTTCTATTTTAAAATCACAGTGTTAAACCTCTTGTAATAACTATTTTAATATCAGGAGTGTATTAGTCATTTATTATACATTATATTTTATTATATCAATTTTCCAAACAATATTTCACTGTAATATTATGAACCCTTTTATCTTTCCCAAACAACTTTTCACTATATTATATTCCCTTTTATTGTAAACCGTTCCGTTCTGTTTCGTTCCGTTCTGTTTTATTCTATTAATTAATATTTATTTAAAATTCCCTAAAATTTTTAGGTTAGAATAAAATTTACATTTAAATAATAATTTCCATGCACCAAGAAGCTAAAAAAACCTAATAAATAAAAAAGTCACGTAGTTTACGTGTTTCGTAACCTCTCTATTATAAGACAGACAGAGAGGGTTGGCTTTTCAGAGCTTTACAAAGAGTGAAGAAGTGTGGAGCGGAACCATAACACGACTTAGCCTCCTATATCACGCATCTACTTTCCGGTGACCGGATCATTTTTTTCCGGTGGAAGATATAGTGTCATGGAAACGCCACTCCTCAACGGAGTTTATTCCACCCCGGAAGACTATGAGCCGGTGAAGACCTTTAAGGAGGCAAAGTCTGTGTTCTGTGTAGAGTCGGTGAAGTTATGGAGGATTGCAGCTCCGATTGCGTTTCAGATGCTGTGTCAGTACGGCATAAACTCGGTTACCATCATTTTCGTTGGACATATTGGAGAATTTGAGCTCTCAGCTGTTTCCATATCTCTTTCTGTTATTGGAATCTTCACTTTTGGGTTCATGGTCAGCTAGCTCTATCTTTCTTCCACTCTTTCATTGCACTATGATGTTCCAGATTCAGACTTTTTGTGTTTTTAATAATGTTTGTGGGTTTTGGTCTCGTGCTTGTTGGCTGTTTGGTCATTGTGTGGGGGATTCAGTGTTTCTTGCTGCTCTCTTGGTTCTCTTTTTTTGGTTTTAATGAAGCAGGATCAAATCTTTTTCTGCTTTCTGAATCTGGGGATTTCAGAAAACAGAGAATGGATGAACGTAGGTGGTTGTTTTTGAAGTTCATCGATTCTGTTCTCTGTTCTGTTCTTGTGGGAGCGGTGTGGTGCCCTGTTTTAGAAGCTAGTGTAAACTGAAGTTCTTAGTTCATAGAGAAGTAGGAACTCACTCAATCATTGCTCTTCATTCTTGTTTGGGACAGTGATCTTGCGATTTTTGAAAGCTTTTAATAGCAGAAATTGATATACCTGTTGATCTTGTCTACTTCTGGGTAGCTGATAATAGGGTTATTCCCTTCTTGTCGTCCTCCCTCCAAAGTACACAGAATCTATGTTCCTCGTATATCTTCTCTGGTGAAAGTCTCTGTTTTCGCATGGAAACCGATATACTTTTCTTGGAGGGCATTACAAGCACTTAAAACTTTCTCTTTTTTGGATTCGTAGTAAAGTATCTTACTTTGGATCTGTACTTTTCACTTTGTGCAGCTTGGTATGGGAAGTGGTGTGCGTGAATTATGGGATGATCTGAAAATTAGATTTGATGTTGGAGATGCAATGCGTGTGCATGAGTTGAAAGAGGCCATAGGAAATTGCAAGCAAACAGGTCAAACCGTAACTAGTTATTATGGTCGTTTGAAAGATTTATGGGATGAGTATGATGGTTTTCGTAACATACCTCAGTGTACTTGTTGGGGAAGCTTTTATAACTTGGCAAAACGATACTTGGAGAAGGTTGAAATTGAGAAAACTCATGAATTTTTGTTAGGACTAGATAGAGTCATATTTGGTAGCCTTCAAACAAATATCTTAAGCATTGAACTACTACCATCTCTCAGCAAGACATATCAAATGGTGATCAAAGAGGAACGACATAAGAACATGAGTCGAGTCTTGGAGGAAAGCTGAAGTCGTGGCCTTTGCTATGCAAGGAGGACGAGGTCGCGCTGGTTCTATGACAAGGGGAGACAAGGAGAAGGTAAGTTGTACCTACTGTAAAATGGATAGTCATGATGTGTCGAATTGTTTCAAACTTATGGGCAAATACCCGAAATGATGGTTCAATAATGGGCATGGCAGAGGCCATGGGACTAGAACTAGTGGGTAAGGCCGAGGACGAGGAGGTTCAAGCCTCAAGGCACTGTGGAAAACACTGTCCAGTTTGCAAATTCAACGGCAAGAACTGGGAGTAGTCATGAAGAGTCTATTGCATTACCAACACTGGCACCTATGCTTACCCAAAACCAACAGAATGCATTCCTTGCTATGATCAACCAAAGTAAACAGTCCTCTGACTCTGAAAAATTGACAGGTATGAATATTTCCAAAGATTGGTTTCTCGATACAGGAGTTTCTTTTCATATGACCAGCTCTAAATCTTGCCTATATAACTTGGAGAATTTTCCAGCTTAACTGGTCACTTTATTGAATGGTGAAACTACAAACACCACTCATATTGATAGTGTGAATTTGGGTGATGATATTTGGTTAGACAATATGCTTTATGTGTTAAGCCTCACTTTTAACTTGATTTCGGTGGGTAAACTTATTGATGTGTTGAATTGTTTTGTCATATTTACTAACAAGTTTTGTTTAATACAAGACCACACTTTGAGGAAGCTGATTGGAGTAAGTGAGCAACAGGGTGGGGTCTACTATTTTAATGGTGAAAGGACCGCTCATTTCCTTATTATGTACACCTCATTTCCTTTTATGAAACTATTATACATATTCACAATTGATGGTTTATACTACATATTGTTTTAAGTACTACATATTGTTTTAAGCTTCCTTGAGTCCCGAAAAAGACATGTATGGCCATGGAGGTGGAAGCGATGTCACAACAGTTCATAAAGGATTAGGGAAATTGGTTGTTTTGGAAAATTCTTCTATTTCAAATTCTTCATTTGCTCATGCAAGTATGCATATCACTCTAATTTCAGTTTATTTAATAGTTTACTAATATGACAATATTTAACTTCTATACTGATTGTATTTTAGGTATTAAATCTAGCGACTTATTAACTGCATCCTCCACAAGTTTATCTATAGCGAAAAAGTTGTTGCAAGAGGGTGTGAAAAATCCTACACTTAAGGGAACAACTATTACTGTTCCAATTGATGTGTTCGAACATGTAAGAACCCTTCTCCGAAATCCAGACATCGGAGACTTATTTACCTTTAAAGACTCTCATGTTACTTGGAATCCAAATAAATAATTATATCATTGTCATTTAGCGAGTCAATCAAATGAACTCAGCTTTAAAGTTGATTTATTGTTGTATCTGTAATAATTTGTCAAACAACATATCTACTACTTAGGAGTCAAGTTGCGTACTATTGAATGTGGATTGTTATTGTTCTGGTTCAATGATTGTATGGATTGGGTAACTTCTAATTCAAAGTTCGTACTACTCCACATATCATATTATTATATTGATAAAATTATTTAAAATTTTTATAACTAATTTTTGCAATGTTAGTAGATACTAATGATTAATTAATACTACTATTTAACACTTAAAATTATGTTGGGAGTTTTTTTTAATAATACGTTCTAAACATTCAAAACAAATCTCCAATAAAACATATCTTAACTATGATATATTATAAAAATTTTAGTTAAATAATTTGGAAAAATGTCATATATTTAGTGACGATTTTAAAAAGTCGTCACTGAATAATTAACCCTTTGCGACCAAATAAAAAGTTCGTCACTAAATGTTGACCTTTTGGTCACGCTTCGACATATCGTCATCAAATATAGACCTTTGGTGACGATTTCCAGGATTCGTCACCAAATGTTTGATAAGTTATAGTGACATTTTTCAAAAGCATCGCCATAAGCTTATTTAGCAACGAATATCTAATATCGTCACCCATTGTGCATCATTTAGTGACGATTTCTCGTAATCGTCACTAAATATTTAGCATTTGGCAACGATTTCTGCTATAAGTCGCTAAATTTTTCCCATTTTGCGATGTTTTTTATTTTGGTCGCTAAATGGTTAGTTTTAATGACAAATTCTTTAAATCATTGCAATATGTTAACTTTTGGCGAAGATTTGCATTTCATCGCAAAAGAAAACGTCGCAAATTTATCTGTTTGTTGTAGTGGAATATCTTGTGTTAATAGCTAGATACTAGAATGTTACTAAGGTACTAAATTAGATTAACGGATTGAGGTACCCTATACTGATATTTACATATTTGATTACATTTTCACTTGGTGAGTGATTATAGTGAGTATAAATGAGTTGACAGACCATTAAATGTAAGCCTAATAAGTTGCAAACTATTGAATGTAAGCTTATTAGGTTAAGCATGACCCATTAATCTAGTTAATAAAGAGGTAAAACATAAATAGTAGTAATTAAAAAAATTAGTATTAATAATTAATAATATTATTATTATGGATGTTTACTGAGTATTGCTTATGTATTTTATTTTATATATATATATATATATATACATTTACCTATTTTCAATATGTGTTGAGTTATTTGACTTTAAGGATACGGTCATGTTATCCTTACTAAATAGACAGCTCACCTTTTGCCACTATAATTTTTTTAAAAATAGAGAGAATGTTGATAACTTCAGTGCACACGATTAACATTGTAGATTTTAGGTGGGTAGATCAATTTGTTTTATTTTATATACTTTTAAATGTTACTGGTTGGGATGATTATACTTGTACAAAAAATTTTTGTTAATGATGAACATTATTTTTTAGACTGATGAAATTTTTTTAATTAATGATGTAATTGTGGAAATTTTTGTGTAGATTGTGGTTTAGGAATTTTAGAGAGTCACATAAAGAACTGTTACCTTCTACCAAAAATTTATGAAGTGGATGCCATTATAACATATCAAATATATCAATTAGATAGATGAAAAGGAGTGAGTTTTATTTTTTAAGACTCTGGTTAGAATTCTGAGTTTGCTCTTTGATTTTGGACCACAAGACACCTCTACCATAAAATAAACTATACTCTAATTCTGGAATTGTGGCCGCTCTTATCATCGTTACACTTATCCCAGAGCATCACACCACCATACTTAAAAGATTTTGCTAAAGGTAGAACTTGTGTGTTGAGAACATTTGAGGGCACATTACTATTATATGCAGCTGCATGAGAAGCTGGGATTCCTACAAAGAACCTTTTGGCAAGAATAGTTGACGTCCATTTAGTCATCCAGGAGTTTTTAAAATTGTCAGGATTGCTGGAACTATAATCGAAGGGGGGCTTGTTCTAGAAATATATCCAGACATGGTCAAACAATCCTGTTGATAGTACACCATTGAGATAATAGTCTGGAAATGGACATTGTGGTGCTGCTGTTACATACACTTTCCTTTTTCCATCTCAGCTCTGACAACCTACGGGCAAGAGCCGCATAGTGTCGTTCGCCTCTTTCGATGTCGAAGTCTATACCATCCAAAACGACGTCTCCTAGTGGCCAGGAACTCGACAAACCGCCGAGAAAGTTGTTCTGGAGGTAGTCTGCCACACTCCTAGCGTCATCAGCTGATTGTAAAGAATAGCTGTCTGGATCACAGTGACCTGATAAGTTGATTTCAGGAGCTTGTAGTTACTAAATTTTGACAGGAAAGCTATGTTCACAATCTGGTATTTTCCTTAGGCACATGTGGCAATAAGCATACCTTCCCTTTCATCTTGGCCACAATAGACTACTATAACTTAGTGATGTGACATAATTTTGCCTAAGTTTTAGCATTCAAATCCTTTACAATCTTATTTTAAGGTGCTCAGACTGAATTCTTTTAAGAAAAAGATTAAACCTTAATACCAATTTGAAAAGTTTGAAATAAATAGTCAAAACCACTTATTATTAAGGGAAATGAAGGAGTTTAGGCTACCAAAACATTTTATTTTGCATTTGATATCAGATTGGGAGGAAATAGGTTTTTATAGTGCAGTATTTCATTTACTCATATATTAAATTGCGTTTTTATACTTATATTTTATGATTATTTTTATTAATGTGTAATGCACGTGATTAATTTATTGGTTGAAATAATCATTTGCTAAATTAAATTTTGAATACGTAAAAGACTCACCTGTAGCAACTAGGAGTTTTTATTTGTTACGTCATAAATTATTTCTCTTAGAGAAAGCATTCAACTTTGAAAACAACTTTTCTACTAGTCAGGAGTAAGGCTGCGTACTACTAGACCTCTTTAGACCCCACGTCTCAGCGGGATTTCTACTGGGTGTTGTTGTAGAAAAAACATTCAACTAGATTAAATGCTACCGTAGATGTTGTGTTTGTCTTGCTTCAATGGTCTTTCTTTTCTTAAAGCTATTATTTAATTAAATTTTGGATTGTATGTAAGGCTGTTAAGCAATAAAAGTTATTTAAAATCCTTTACAATATTATTTTAGTGTGCTCAAATTCAATTCTTTTAAGAAAAAGATTAAACCTTAATTCAAATTTTAAGTTTAAAATAAATAAGCAAAATCACAAATTATTAAGGGAAATTAAGGAGATTGGGCTACCAAAATATTTTATTTTGCAGATTGATATCAGATTATAAGAATCAAAGTGAAATATAGAAAAAACAGTATGACATGATCTTAAGCGTAGGCACACTCAGTAAAAACTACAAATTCAAGACTTTGAATCTACAAGAGAAAAACATATTAAAGTGGTTTAAAACCTTATCTTGGCCAGATTTGGCTTTTCACGTGGGTTTTGAAGGTTATAAATAGATCCAAGATGTGAAGAGCAAATCATCCAATTTCTAGCTACATGTTCCAAATTCTCAAAGTTCCTTTTTTTTTCTTTTTTCTTTAGTCAACATTGGAGTAGTTTTTCTTCAACTTCTAGTGGTAGAAATGACAATTATTGGCTAAGTCTTTTATTCTTTTGTTTTGAAAAATAAAAGGAAAATATATATCTAAACTAACATTGCAATGAGTTCAAGACTATATACAACAAAAGAAAGCAAATCTAACACACAACTTATTTACATTACCAAGCTAAAGGTGCCAACTATACTTCATGTCATCAGATAAGGCAGTGTGCAGATTTTTTGCTATTAAAAAAGATCGAATCCAATTAATTACTGTTCTCCGCAACCCAATAGGCTCTAGTTTCCTTATGAGCAAATAATCGCAAGTTACGATCCTTCTAAAGGCCGTAGATGGTAGAAAGAAAGATGCCTTGATAGATGATAGCATTAGGACAACCCTTCTGGGAATATCTAATAGCCCAAGCAAAAAGGTGTTCCCAAGAGTGGGGAGAGCCTGCTTCCAGTAACAAATGTAGGATCCTACTCTATACCACTTTTGAGTATGAGCACAAGAAAAAGAGGTGATCACGGTCTTCAGCTTCCAATTTACAAAAAGAGTAAGTAGTGTCGACATTTCCATGCAAACGATGTTTAGTCTTAAGTCTATTGAGGATAGCAAACCATAATATGAAGGACGCCTTAGGAGAGATAGAATTATGCCATAAAAGAGAAGACCAAGGTACCTTAGTTAATCACTGAGTATCACTTGTTGGTGAACTGCCCACTAGTTTCCAACTTCCACTAGATGGCATCATCCCGTAACACATCAGTAGTAGAAGGTAAAATGGGAGCCAGAGTATTGAAACTTCTAAAAGTGCCCTGCCATTGGCCATTACAAAGAAGGGAAGAGACCTTTAGCTTCAGAGGAATTCTATTACTCAAATGCTAAATACGAGGATGCGAAATAAGTGGACTGTAGTCTACCCAGTTGTCAGACCAAAACCAAGACCGACTTCTATTATTGACCTGGTGCTTAATGCAAGGATAAATTGTGTCACAGCATTTGGATCATAATCGAAGAAAATTCCTTCCTACCAGTCTTTTATTCTTGGCTGAAGGAAGTGGAAGCCCTTTTTAGAACTTTGAAGATTGGGAGGAAATTGATTCTAATAGTGAAGTATTTCATTTTCTTATATATTAAATTGCTTTCTATAGTTTTTTTTATTTTTTATTAATGTCTAATGCACGTGATTAATTTATTGGTTGAAATAATCATTTGCTAAATTAAAGTTTGAATAGGTGAAAGTTCAAGTATTTTAATCACCTGTAGCAACTAAGAGTTTTAATTTGTTGCATCAGAAATTGTTTCTTTTAGAAAAAGCATCAACTAGATTAAATGATATCGTAGATGTTGTGTTTGTCTTGCTTCGATTTTTTTCTTCAAGCTATTATTTAAATTTTAGATTATATCTAAGCTTTTTAAGTAATAAAATTTAATTAAATTATGTATTTTTGATTAACTAATCCTAAAAAAGATGCATATTTAGTATCGCATCGAATTTATGATTGATAAAATCATTATTTGGTACCAATGATCAATCATAATCTCAAAAGGTGAAAGCGACAGTAAACCAAGGTTTACTTCTTAAAAACTCTCATTTTATTACTTCCTTTATTTTCTTTATTACAAAATTTCATAACCTCTTTTGTTAATTATTCACTTTCGTAACGATTGGTGAGGTAGAATTCCTTATGGGATAGACTCCTACTTCTCTATATAAAGTTTGTTAAATTACAAGAACCTAAGAATTAATTTTAGGTACCTACTGGAGATGGCAATTGACCGTCACATGGGCTCATACTCAAGTGTTTTCAATTAGGCAAGCTTTTAGGTTGTTTAGGCCTAGACCGGCTCGAGGCCTAACTTTTCTAAGCAGAACAACATCATTTTACTTAAAAGAGTTGGGTCTTAGGTCGGTCTGGGAATGGGCAACCCTAGCTCGGCAATTAAAAAAAGATGTTATACTTTTAATTTTTAAAAAATTAACATGGGTCGGCCCATTGCCATCCCTAGTAACTACAACAGTTCTACCAAATTTTGGCGTGGTTGCCAGGGAATTCTAAGTTTGTATATTCATTACAAGATCTTCGAATGAAGCTAAATTATAATATAATCCAAAGATCGAAAAGACTACAAAAAAATTAAGGAAAGAAATAAAGATTCGAAAATAGTGCAACACTACAAGCACTGAAACAACAAAAATTAGGGTGAACAATCGAATGCTACTATAACTCATTGAACTAGATTTAAACCAACAACCTCATTACAACTTTTCCTATTTTGATGCAAATGTTAATTTTGAATTAAAATATGGTTTAATTCACCTGTTGCCAACTTTTTGTGGTACGACAGGTGAGGTTCCATATAAGCATCTTTAGAAATTTCATGTCGTATGCACATGAATTAAGCATAATGTTGTTATTGAAGAATAAATTAAATTGGGAGCATTCTCATTCTCCTTAAAGAATAATGCCCAAGATTGGTTTTACTATTTACGACCTGCTAATATCACCATGTGAAACGAAACGAAGAACTAATTTTTGGAAAATTTATTTCCAGCTTCAAGGGCTACGAGCATTATGAAGGAGATTTGTGACATTCGCCAACATAATAACTAATCACTATATAAGTACTGGGAGTGTTTTAAAAAGTTATGTGTTAATATTCTGCACCACTAAAGTAGGGAACAACTCCTAATTTAGTACTTTTACAAATAACTTTTACCCACTAAAAGGATTATCATTGATGCCGCTAGTGGAGGAGCACTTATTGACAAAACACCAATAAGACGCACACGTTGATCACTAATATGGCATCTAACTCCCAACAATTCAATATTAGGATGGACTATTCAACTTAACAAGTTAATGAGGTAAACATTTCTTCTATTGAAAAAACGAATGATCTTATTGCACTTGTCCATCAATTGGCAACAGGAAAAATGGAAGCAGCAAAGGTGTATGAGATTTTTTCAGTTAAAGGGCATCCAACCTACATGTGTTTGACATTTCAAGATGGCTTCACACAGCAAGTTAACATGGCTAATTTTGTTGGACCTCGATCCCCTTCTTACTAGTAAGCATGTGTTTAGTTTTTATTGAGGTTTAATTTGATTAAATTGTTGTGGTTAGGTATTAATTATAATGTCTTTGGGGGTAGAAATTTTTTTTTTAGATTGATGGATTAAAAGGAGAAATTGAGATTAAATTAGAAAGTATATGGTGTTAGTTAAAATTGGAAGAACATGATCTTGTAGGGTTAAATTTGGAAGAACACTTAAGTTCTTAGAAGTTAAGTCTTATAAGGAGGGGCAATTGAGTCTTTTTAACTTCTTGTAAGTGAAAGAATGAAAGAAGACTAGAGATTGTCGTGAATGAAGGAAAGAAGAACAACTTTTTACAAGAAAAGAAGAGTGGGTTTCGGTGGTGAAAGAAGAAAAGAAGAAGTGAAGAAGAAAAGTTAGGGTTCACCTCTCATTGCCTTAGGAAAGGTGTCTTTGAGAGTTTAACAAGAAGAAAAGGGGAAGAGGAAGGTTTACTCTTCCATTAGGGGCAAGAAGCAAATTCGTGGGAGAAGTTTAAGGTGAGTTAATTTTCGGATTTTTGAAGGTTTTAGGTTCAAATGGCTTAGGGAAAAGCATGGGTATGCTTGTTCTAAGATAAATTTCATGCTTGT
>JAOTAY010000006.1:37551328-37565738 GCA_025629805.1 Erythroxylum baracoense | reverse complement strand
AAACCAACTGGAACTCAGAGGTAAAGAGAGAAAGAAGCATTTGATCGTGTGTTCTTCATTTCTGAAACATAAATTCAGTGGCAAGAACAGTGTGCTTACGGTTGAAGAATGTGTCTGCAGGTTGAGCAAACGTCAGAGCGCATGAGGAAGTGGGGTGGTCAAGAGATTAAAGTAGAGAAGATTGAAAATGGTGAATGAAAATGGCTTGAAAACTTTCAAGAAGGATCTATCCATCAGTTGTCTGAAACCACCTTGGAACCGTTTCAAGAATTCAACAAAAGAGCTTCAAAATTTCCAGTTCCTGATCATCCTGGTTTCTCCAGGAATCCTGACAACTACCAAATGCTAATTTTGAACCGACGAGGAAAAGAATATAATTATTTTTCCTCTTTTGTCAGTGAACTATGAGAAGAATGAATGAAGAAAATGGCAAAAACACTCAAATATATATAATCTATATCTCTATCTATATATATATATATATCACCATTTCTGTAAGTCTTTTAATGCAAGAAATGAATATGTTACGATACAAGATTGATATAATTTTTCTTTTTTTAATTTCAATCTATGCTTAGTTATTATATTATGTTAGTTTTTAATTTTTTTAAAAATAATGTTGAATAATAATAACAATTCAGTCAAAGTAAGTTCTATGGGATATTCAATAGTAATAACCTTTATCCCTAATAAGTAAAAAGATTTTTCGATAAACTCAAGTGAAAATGATATATATATATATTGTTGTGTAAAATAGACATACATATTAATATAATAATGATAATTAAATTAAAAATAAAAACAATAATAGAATGATAAATTCAATTTGGTTAACTAATAATTGACCTATATTAATTCTTTTGATGCAATCCAATTTAAAGTAAAAACTATCAAACTTAAGTTTTCCTATTTGAATAAAATGATTCAGTGAAAGTTTCGTCGAATGCAAAGTCCGAAGAGTTCCATTATCTGTCTTGTTTCTAATTGGTAGAGAAAACAACTCAGATTTGATTCAACCAAAACAACAATCTAATGAAAGTTTCCTTGAATGCGAGGTCTAAAGAGTTCCATTATTACTCTAATTGGTAGTAAAATAACTCAAAAGTTATTATAGTTTGCAAGATAAGCAAGGCAGGATGGCTGAGCGGTCTAAGGCGCCATACCCAAGTTCTGGTCCTCTAACGAAAGTGTGGGTTCAAATCCCACTTCTGACAACTCTGCTTACATTTTATTTACTCGTATATATATATATATACATTGAGGGCTTGCTTGTTGCTTATCCAATTTGGTGTATTGTTCTTGGATCCTTGTTTTTAACTTTTCCATTCTCCATTTTCCTCATTTTGGTAATTTGGTTTAGTATAATTGCTAAACATAATAATGAATCGGGATAACCCGAACTTGGAAAGAAGTACTTTTCTTGCATATTATTGATAAACTAAGATCTAAACTAATTAGACCTAAAAAGTGACTATAAACCCTAAATTTCAAAAGTCGTTGAGTTGAGTTTTCTTTTTTTGATTTAGCATATTCATTAAGAATAATAATAAATTGGGTCAAGTTGACCATAGACTGAAGTAATTTTTTCATATTATCAATAAACTAAGATCCAAATTTAATTAGACCCAAAAAAACTGGGCATAAGTCCAAAATTTAAGAAGTTGAAACCTATTAGTAAGTTGATTTTTGAACCTTTTCAATTCAAATTCAATCAAAGTCTAGTTTAAATATGTCTTAATCATCCATTAAAATATAAAATTTTGAATTTTTTTCACTTTGAATTAAAATTGTATGAAACTAAAAAAGTAAACCATATATCTAACCAAGTTTTGCGTTAAACAACCTTGTACTCAAAACCCGACTCAAGTCATTAACTTCAAGTCGAGTCAATTCAAGTACGAGTATTTCTATCAATTTCAATTTAAGTTGTAGTATTTCCATCATCCCTATTAGTGAGGATTTCAAATGGCAACTTTGCAAGTGCAGAAACAAAAGTGCCTTTTGAACAACTAATCCAGTAGATAGAGCAAGAGAGCTAAATATAGAGATGAAGCAACTTCTTCATTCAGCCTTGAATGTGAAAGCAACAACCACAAGTTAAAAGTGTAAATAAAGCCATAATAAAACAGCATCTCAAGCATGTATTAATACATAATTTAAGTCACGTAAAATACATGCATAAATAATAAACGGAAGCGTAAACGATACCTCTAGCCATTGCTCAACGTCTCCAGTAGGTTTAGATTTTCTATCCTCTCCTCAGCTTTAACGATGGTGTGAGCTATCAGCTTAGTAAGGATAGGGACCGAAACTGCGACGCTTATATCCAACTCAAAACACTCTGGCCATCACAGAGACAATATCATGACGGGTTGAGTGGGCGACAGAAATAGGAGGAGTGGTTGCGGGAATGTGTAGATGGACCATCCACGATGAGTTTATCATGGACCATCACAGGTGAGTTTATCGAGTAAAACTCTTACATTCTCCCACTTGGTCCATGTACTTCATGTACGTATCCCAAAACTACCATATATAACAAGAAATCAAATATATGAATCATGGCGATAAGTCCTCTGATAATGAGTATTATCTTCCGAGTGGTTGCGGGAATGTGTAGATGGACCATCCACGGTGAGTTTATCGTGGACCATTACGTGGACCATCACAAGTGAGTTTGTCGGATAAAACTCTTACAAAAAGGGCTAAAAATCATTACATAATCAGCTAAACACTGAAAGAGGATTTTGTGTTCCCATGCAACGTCTTACCGAAACTTAGCTAAGCAGCTGGAGCACTTTTTTGCTTCTTTGGCATGCGATAGCCTCCGATTAACGCAAGCGTGGTCTAGCTCGAAGGGCTCGAGGGTTACTTGCTCTGCAGGCTTGAATTGTTCTCGTGTCATCTTCTTCACCTCACTCTCGAACACAGCCTCGGCAGGAACGGTAGAGTCGATGCAATTTGCCTGAATGACAAAGCTACCAACTAATTATGCTCCGTATGCATGCAAATCGGGTTAATGGGTTGATATGTATATACAAAGAAACTGAACTTAATGGATATAACGAAACGGCCACCAGTTTTCAGGAAATGTGATGCGTTGAGGGCTAAAATCCTAGCCTGCAAGGTTGATTCATACAAGCATAATGATGAGAACTAAATCGTATTCAGTAATTTTTGGATAGAATCGTATTCAGTAATCTTTTACGGAACAATGAAACTACCGAAACTTTCTCAAACACACACAACGATGGAACAATGAAATTAAAACTTTTACGGAAGTCGTTTTAAATCTTTTGCGGAACTAAAATTTGAGCAGCAATGAAACTATAATTTATTGATTAGCTAGAGATGGAGGTCAATTTCTGTTGGAATTTTTGAGATGCAACTTTGCAATTTAACTCATCCATTTATTCTATCTGATCATGCCTTTATATAGGTTTACAAATAAACTGAAAATCAAAGCAAATCTTCAACAAAATCAAATATTTTGACCATAATAAAGAAGAATAAAATCAGAAAACTATCCTACAAAATCTGCAAAATTAAAAACAAACTAAGACCTATTGTAAAGGAATTTTAAAAATTCTAAAATTTGAATTAATTTCCAACAATTTCTTTTTAAACCTCATACAAAAACAAATAAACTAGTATACCCAACAAAAGATGGTGCAAAAAAATATTACAGTACAACCTAATTTCTTAGTAATATTACAGAATCATATTCCATGAGTTTTTGACTTGTGAAAATGGAGAGTATCAACAATTTGTAGAAGATTGTTATTTTCACAGTATCAATTAATAAATCAAGCATCAAAAGAAGAAAGTGAAGAAAAAAGAAAGGAGGATCTGAAGATATGAAGAATAGTACAGGTTTAAAGTACTTAAAAATTAAAAAGAAAACAGTTGCAGGCATCAGAAACTCGGGTTGCATCACCTATGCTGTCCTTAAGGGGAATCAGAGTAATTCATCATCCACTGATTGGCATAATACGAATTATTAAATAAAAACACAAGATGTTGAGCAAAGTTTTAAAAAATTATACTACTGTTTTTGAGCAAAAATTGATCAAGTTGATAAAATTGCATCAGAAACTCGAGTTCGCATCATCCATGCAGTCCTGAAGGGGAATCCGAGTGACGTCTCATCACATGCAGTAATATAACATAATTATCATATCAAAATGTGAACGGTTATTTTCACAGGGTAGATAAACAAATAGCAAAAAAAGAGATTAAGAAAAAAGAAGTTGCTGAAAACTAAACAAAGTAATAACAGGAGATAGAACACATTTCTCAAGTAAAATTTTGCAACCCTTACACCCAATTTTATAACATTTTAACAATCTAAACCAAAACAAGAAGATGCAGGAAGCAAACCTGATCAGGCTGAGCAACATCTGAAAATATCGCATCCCACCATGCTGACAAGCATGCGATACTTAGAGGGATGTCTGTTGGAAATGAAACACTCTCACAAATAACTTCTTATTCAAACTCAAGAAAATATAACAAGAACACTCTCACTCAAGATACTACAATTCACTCAACTTTGCCCCTCAACTTTGCTTTTTCACTCTCTTAGAAGTGCTTACTTCTTAATGCTTAAACACAAATGGGAGGGGATATTTATACTACTAGCCAAGCATCCTACACCACACAACAAAATAATCTCAAAACTATAACAACCATACATCTCAACAACTATACACATCATCATATAAGTCACATCTCTACCTAACAATACATGATTCTACACATTTGGTCTTGAATACTTGGGCTTGGAAAAAAAAACAAGTTTATATTCTCAACAATGTCTAGCATCTTCAATAATGGGTATAACATTGGTCCTCTTCTTTGCCATGTTAACTCCACACTCTATAAATCGTCCTTACTTCGCCTCTCTTCAATCAAATTACTTAAGAGCCTATAGTCTTTAAGTTCCAAGTTCCAACAGCTTTGGTCCAAAAATGGCTATTCCAAAAGGTAGATAAAGCAAAATCCACCTCAAGCTGTTCATTTTCTATTCGTGAAAACATTGAGCTTGTGGTGTTTATATTGTTTCTATTTTGACCATTGTTGAAATGATGGTTTGTATACAGGTCGCGGTGGTGGTGGAGGATTCAGAGGAGGCAGAGGTGGTGATGGTGGAAGAGGAAGAGGCAGAGGTAGTGGAAGAGGGTTTGGTGCCAGAGGAATCGCAATGAAAAGTGGCAGCGGCGGTCGAGGAGTAAGACATGGTGGTGGACGCGGCAAAGGGAGAGGCCGTGGTGGCCGTGGTTTTGGAATGAAAGGTGGGAGCAACGTTGTAGTGGAGCCTCATAGACATGAAGGAGTATTTGTTGTCAAGGGTAAAGAAGATGCTCTTGCTACTAAGAAAATGGTTCTTGGTGAAGCTGTGTACAACGAGAAGAGAATAGCCATTCAGGTTTGTCTGTTATGGTGGTTGTGCACTTGGTTCCTTGTTTATTTGGTTTTGTTAAGTAAGTTTTTGAGTGAAAATGTTTGTGGGGTTTCAGAATAAGGATGGAACTAAAGTTGAACACAGAGTTTGGAACCCTTTTAGGTCAAAATTAGCAGCTGCTATTCTTAGTGGTGTTGATAATATGTGGATTGCTAGTTTGATGTGTCAAAGGTTTAAAATTTGATTGTTTATAGGTTTAATGTAATACTAATTTTCAATGAATGTGTGCATATTGTGGTGAAATTTCAGAAACTGGGTGCGAAAGTACTTTACCTTGGTGCTACTTCTGGTACTAATGTCTCTCACATGTTCGATATTGTTGGTCCTGTAAGTGGTCTTTGTTGGATTTAATGTTTTGCGAGTGATTTGTTAATTTTCTTATGTAGCATTTGCTTACAAGATCTCGATCATGTTTGGTAGACTAGAGTGGTCTACGTATTAGAATTTTCTCATAGAAGTGGTAAGGATTTAGGCTCTGTTTGATTGAGGGGTTAGTAATAGAACGAAATGAAATGTAACACTTAGTAATATAACGGATGAAACGTAACACACTTCTATCGTTTGATTGAGGGTTTCCTAATGGAATGGAATAAAATGAGATAGAAGCGGAAGGTTTCATGTTACGTTTCATTCCATTCTAAGTAGTGAAAATAATAAACCTCCGATTCGGAAAGTTTAGGATGGAACGTAAACTAATAAATACATACTACCTAATATACCCTCAATAATTTTTCTTAATGTCAATTATTTCTTCTACTGCTTCTTTTTCTTGATAATAAGCACAAAACCTGTCTATTGCTACAATGTCTTGGAGTTCTGCTTTCGTGGGAAACCACAACCAAAATGTTGATAACAACGACTATTTTTCACTCACCCACCTTGAAATTTCGTCTTTCTCAATCTTCCAAGCGTGATAAAGAGAGACCGAGTTTAAATATCCATTTCCCAGCTTCAAAATCGACTTCTTCTGGTGGTTTTGGTTCAAAGAAGGCTGTTTTCTTGTTGCACACAATGACTGAGTTGGTCAAAGTTTCTGCTTTTAGCGATAAAGATAGTGAGGAAAATGTTGGGAATTGAAGCCACGCTCAATCATCTGATATTATTCTTCTCTTTATATTGGGTTGCTATTTTTATTTAAAATTTGATTTTAATAACGATGAATTTCGTTGGCTAAGATAGAAATTCAAGTTTATAGACTTTCCTTGGATAGGAGTTTCTTATTTTGGAGGACTTAATTTTGAACTTGGTTCTATAATTTAAGTTTATCTGTAACTCTGTTCTTAGGAATTGTGTGTTCAATGACTAATGTGTAGAAAATTGGGAACCTTTCTTTCTTCAGATGGGCAACTTAAATCCTATACAACTTTAGACTCATCCCCATCCAACCCATAATTTTTTTTGGGTCCTTTAGGCATTACATTTATACAACTGCATTATTTGATTTAGAGAAATCACTCCACTGATTTAATTATTAAGGTTTGTGCCTACAAAGATGGAAAGGTGATAATTGATACTTCAGTGGGTGTGCTTGGTCCAGATGATCCTCGCCCTGTTTAGGCCGATACCCTTTTTCTAATCTTTTCTGTAATAAAGGGCATCACAGCAGGAATGATGCACTGGCTTGCTGACAAGGGGTACTTAAGTGTCGTATGATAATGAAGGAATTATATATAATAACTTTTTTTATGGAATGATTGTGTGAGTTTTTTTTTTGTTTGATAGAAAACTAGGGTTTGATCAAAATGTTGCCAGTATATGGCCAGAATTTGGAAAAAAATGGAAAAGATATCATAAAGGTATATGGAATCTTGTCATGTCTCTTCTTATAATCACAAATTTGAAGACTTATAATAAATTGTAGATACCCTATTGGTTGCTTTGTTTTTCAGGTTCATCATGTGCTAAACCACACATCTAGGCTACACAATGGTTTGCCCTTGAAGAAGGTGAAGATCCTTTACTCATGGCTGATTGGGATGGATGCCTAAATCAAATTGTTCAATCAGTGCCTGAAACTGTACCTGGGAAGAAACAATTGTATCGTTACCAATCCTTTAGCTGGTTGTATGGTGGAATGATTGAGGTATAATCAAATTTTCTTTTGTTTCAGGATTAAAGTTACATTGTACGTAGCAGACCTACTCTTAATATTTTTGTGTGTTAAATCTGTCAGACACATTGCAGTTTTGGTTATGCCTTTGGAAATCCAAATTATCTTTGTGTTCTTTTGCTGAAGAGAAATCTTACCTTCTACTTTGTTACTGCCATCACTACACTAAAATAAGGAGATTTTAGACACTTATGCTTAGACACATCTAGTAATTGTCTTAAATAATCTAAGAATTGGTAGAGTTTTTAGACATTTATTTAAGACGGCAAAATTTGTCTTAAAAAAACTAAAAAAGGTCTAAAACTTTTAAAATTTTCAATTGGCGGGACAAGAATTAACGCCTTTTATAATTTGTAGCAAGTATGCATCCAAGACTAATGATTAATTAATGTCAAAAGCAAGTAATTATAAAAATATGTTTAGTTAATATGAGTTTAACTTGTAGATAAGTTATAAATGTTGAGCATTTTCTATAAAGAAAGGAAAGGAAAATGGATAATTTGTAGTTATATCTTTTAAAAAATGTTTAATTAATATGTGTCTTTATGTTTTAAAATAAACTATCTTAAAAAATGGAGAAATGTAGCAGAATTTGCATTGAAAGTCTTGTAACTGTAAAGATGGAAAATAGGCCAAGGCCCAATCAGTGACTCATTATATCTCATTCCACAAAAATGGAGCGTTTTTAACTATAAGCATGGAAAATAGGAGAAGATTATGAACACCGCGCTAGTAGCTGTGGTGTTCACTTTCGGTTACAGTGATTTTGGTCCCCTGATCTTTTACTCGATGCATCTCCACAAATAACAGCTCTATCTCTCTCTCTCTCTCTGTATATATATATTATTATGTCTGGTAGCTGATTGGTTTTCATGATTGGGGTTTTTTTTGTGTTTGATTATTTTTGACAGCTACGCATATGGATACATTTGAGATCGTAGCGGTTAAGATCGTAAGTTTTCTTATTTTGTTCTTGCTTAGGAGTCAGTTTTTGGTGTTTATGTTTAATTTTTGTGTGTGTGCGTATGTGAGTGAGATTTGTAGGAGAACACTACGACGAAGCATCCTCAATTGCTTTCTGAGGCTAAGTTGTACAATATTCTTCAAAGAGGAAATATGTGTCTGAATTGCTATTTTATGGTTACAGTTATTGAAGAAATGAGTTGGTGTCTAAGTTTTTGTTGTGAAATTTTTCGGTAGGTGGAATTTTGAGCATAAAGTAGTCTGGTCTAGATAGGGAAGAGAATGTTTTGGTTATGGATTTGCTAGGTCCAAGTCTTGAGGACTTATTTGTTTACTACTGGAGGAAGTTCTCTTTGAAGATGGTGATAATGTTGGCTGATTAGATGGTATGTTTGGCTTGGTCGTGTTTTCACAATCTTTAGTTCAAATGTGGACAGTATCAGTGATCATTAAAATTGGTCCTAATTATTGCCCCTACGATATCTTATGAGTGAAATGTTGTGAATTCTTTTTTTTTTCAGATTACAAGAATAGAGTACGTTCACTCTGCATAAAGACATAAAGCCTGATAACTTCCTTATGGGTCTTGGTCGGAAAGCAAATAAGGTAATGGTGATTTGGGGCATCTTTTTGGTATGGAAATAGACTTTGAATCAGGTTAAAGCAAATTAGGTAATGGTGATTTGTGGCATATTTTTGGTATGGCAATAGACTTTGAATCAGGTTATACTGTTGGGCTTATTGGGTTATATATTTTAGGTTTACATAATTAATTTTGGGCTTGCAATACAATATCGAGATGCCACTACAAATTGACATATTCCTTATAGGTAATTATTTGTTTGTTTTTAAGTTCCTATCCATCATCTTCATGTATATTCAACTGTGGTTTATAGTAGAAAAATCAAATTTGTTTTACTTAAAATTGATGAATATAAAAAGAGGGAAGGTGACTAAATTTGTAAAACCAATGCGATTGTCAAGTTATCATAATGAAATGTTGTTAGGTTTTGTGGCATACGGGTTTTGTCTCTTGAGCTGACTAAATTTCTCTATTTAGCCTTCCCTGGCAGGGCTTAAAAGCTGCCACGAACAAGCAGAAGTATGACAAAATTTGTGAGAAGAAATTATCAACTCCAATTGAGGTTTGATTCTAGTTCCTTCAAGTATTAATTAAAAGCTAAGTTAATTGAGGTTTGATTCTAGTACTGTAAGTATTAATTAAAAGCTAAGTTAATTGAGGTTTGATTCTAGTACTGTAAGTATTAATTAAAAGCCAAGTTAATTAAGGTTTGATTCTAGTTCTAAAATATTATTCTAAAGTTAAGTTACAGTTTTGTCACATAATTCCTTTGTAGGTTCTGTGCAAAAGTCATCCAGTGGAGTTTGCTTCTTACCTTCTTTATTGCCATTCGCCTTCATTTGATCAACGACCTGATTATGGATTTTTGAAGCGTTTGTTCCGGGACTTGCTCACACGTGAAGGTATTTATGAATTTGAGCTATCAATAGCATATTAGGGTGAAGCATTTTTTTTACTGAAATTAATTCCTTTGTATTTTGACATAACTCTCAATAATCTCAACAATTTCATAATTTAGTTTAGATGAATTACCTCGTGTCAGTTCAATGCCTTCTCTGTTCTATCAAAGTTGATGGATTGGTTTGATTAGCCATGAATTTTAAGGAAGAGATACATTGACCCCGTTAAACAAATAATTCAAAGAAAGACCTATTAACAAGAGAGGACGTGGAGTTATTAGATACATAGATTCGAGTACAATGAAAGACAGAGAGCAGTGTTGGTAAGCAGGGGAGGAGTGAACCAAGCATGTATAAGACTGTTAGAAGAGGGAATAAGGATGGCAGAAAAATTTAAGAATAATGGTGAAACGAGCTTAGAGTAAATGTGCTTCAATACCTTACTTATCTAGCAGAGAAATAAAAAGAGGAAATTGATGGTGTTAATCGGGGAGACCGAGTAAAAACTTGAGGGAAGAAAAGGTTAAATATTTTAAGAGTATAAGGGGGTGGATTAAATTGTGAATTAGTGTATAAATTTTGTTTAAGAAGAAGTTTAAAACTTTTAATAGTTGAGGTAAAGATTTTATTACAAATGGCTCTCAGTTGAGGTTGTAGCATGATTCTGCTTCTTTTGCTTGTAAAGTTGTCACTAAATTTGAGGGCATGTATCATGTTCTCATTATACATTGCATATTCCTGCCAAGCACACACTTCCACAAAGAACTATTCCATTTGCTCTTTAACCCCGTGTATGGTTACTGTCCCCGTGAGTGGGGACAGTTGACAGAACAAAATAATCCTGTCCTCCTTAGCTGTTTGGTTGATGTCCCTGAGTTTTTGTCCCCTGTCTCCGGAGGACAGGGACAAAAAATTTTGTCCCTTCGAAAACCGAAGGACAAAAACTATTTGTCCCTGTCTCCGAAACAAAGACAGACGCTCCCTTCCCAGTACCCCTCTCCTCTGATATTTCATCCTTCTTTCTCTCTTGCACGCCCTCCTTCGCTTCTTCCAGATTCACTCCTCTCTCGCACGCTGGGCTTTCTCTCTACGCTTCTCTGTCGCACGCTGGGCAACTCTGGCATGCAAGGACTCTTCTTCCACTGGTAAGTTTTTGTTATTTGCTTGAACAATGTCGCTGCCTCCGAAGGTCTCCATTTCTCTGGTTGGGCAAATTTGGTCCACCTAGTATTGTTCTTTTCTTTTTCTAGTCTGCAGTCGGAAATGGAGGAAGTTTCTATGAAATGGAGACCGTCGGAGTGTTGGTTGTTTGTATATGTGGATTTGTCATCTGTGGAGACCTTCGGCCATTTTAGTGGGGTTTGCAGATCTTGAATGGGATCATTTAAGTAGCTCTTCATCTTGTTGGGTCTTCGGTTAATTTTGTTCTTATACCAGAATGCTGAGACGTTTTTTGTTATTGTAAAATTTGCTGGGTTTTGGATCATTCCCTCATTTCCTTTCCAAACTTTTAACTTGTTTCTTTGTTTCTGTGTAGGAATCCTGGGTTGTTGTTGATCGGTGATAGGTTGCATTGCTTTTACTGATTGTATCCAAGTGCTGCTTTTGTTTCTTTTCACAGGTATGTATGTTATTCTGAATTGAATCTGCATTATGCTATCATATTTCTGATTGTTTGTGTTGTGTGAAATATATATTGAATCTGATTGTTTCTGAATTGGATTATGCCTTATGTTGTGTGAAGTATATATGCTTGTGTTGTGTGAAGTATATATTGAATGTGATTGTTTCTGAATTGGATTATGCCTTGTGTTGTGTGAAGTATATATGTTTGTTTTGTGTTAATCGTGTTGGCAAGCTTCAGTTTTTATCTTTTACTCGCTCTAAACCATCAGGTTTGGAGGTTGTTACAATTATATGTATAAATTACTAGCTTATCCCAAACTATTGAATTTTGAATGCTTGTGAGGTTAGGCAATACAAGATAGATTCATAAATACCTAATTGTGGTTTAGGGATATGCAAAAGGTAAACATAAGCAGTATAGGGATATGCAACAATTATAGGTATAAATAATAAAGAAAAGGAATGAGAGACAAAAAAGAGTTACAGTAATATAAGAATGTAGTCTGAACTACATTAATGGAAGGAACCAATAATAGTTTATGTACACGATGATTAATAGCATAAGGAACATGTGGAGAGCAAAGAACTTGCCATATGTTATTGTCATGCTTAGTAAAATGTTGCCTTCTACTTGGTAGAGTTATGTTCGGATCACTATATGGCATTTGTCCATATATTCTTTTGATGTTCCTTTGTGCAGTAAAATTTGTAAGTGAATGCTATTTATATTTATACATAAATTATTAACATCTTTGTTTTATATCGAATGAACTTGCTGTCAAAGTCATTTAATTGAGTTTATAAATCATGAATTTATTAATCTCAAATGTATCTTTATAATAAGCAACTATCAATTACTTCATCTAATGAAAACTATTCATCAATGTTCTTATGTTTACCTTTATTATAATGATAATGATGTAGTCTCTAGCTTATTTCCTGGTATCAAATACACAGGGTTGAAGCTTTCGATTGTGTTGTTAGGCATAATATCACTTTTAAACCTCCTATGAAATGTATAACCATACATAAAAATTAATAATTCAATCCCATTCAGTTATCTTCCTTAGGCCAAACTTCTGCACTCAACTAATGCACATTATATTGTTCACTTCAGTATATTTCCTTCTAATATTAGCTAACAATTATACGAAACAATATATGTGATCATAATGAGACACTTATTTCCAAATAGTTATTGAAGACCTTACAATAATTTAACCAAAACATTAAAATGTGCAACAATGTTTACAGGTTGTGCAAATAGAAAAATAAGACAACCAGAAAGATATGAGGAATTATTTTTTTCACTTAGTCCTTAGGACTTAAATAACTCAGTAACACTAGCTTGAAGTAGAACTACAGAAAGGTAAAAATTTAACACATTCAATATCATAGGTAAAAAGATTAGAAGCCCACTTCAGAATCCAGATCTACGTATTTAGTTTGATTGTACAAAACAGAAAAGATGTGAAACTACTTTTCTGTTTTGTACAATCCCTTTTTGACACAATTTCATCAACTTGCAAATATCAAACACAAAGTATATGGAAGAGTTGTTGTATTTTCTTGTATTGTTGATTGTGACTTGTTTATGATGAATATGTGGCTTTGAATCTTTGCAGACAGTATTTATTTACAAAAATGGATAATAGGAAACGTGATGCTATCTTTAAGGCTCTAGCAGTTTTTGAGTTTTGGAATGGACAATTGAACTTAATGAGAATGGTGATGTTGCTATGCTTGTATGTATACATAAAAAAACGCAGAAGGAGTGAAAATGCGAGAGGTAGTAGGGCGTTGACAGTACCAAGTAGGCAAGCTAATATAAATAGGATTTTGAATGAGGGTGATCGGAATAGCCAATGGGATTTAAGGATGGACTTAAATGCATTTAACATATTATGTGAAATGCTTCAAGTCCACGGTGGGTTGGCGAATACTGGTCATGTGCCAATTGAAGAAAAAGTATTAATCTTCCTAAGAATATTAGCACAAAATGAAACTAATAGAGTATTACAAGTTAGGTTTATGAGGTCTGGAGAAACCATTAGTAGGGCCTTCCATAGTGTGCTGAAGGCTGTACTAAATCTCCAACATCTTTTGTATGTCAAGCCGACACCAATACCTGAGGATTGCACAGACAGTAGATGGAAATGGTTTAAGGTTAGTATATGTAATTAGCTACAATAACTAATTACATATTGACTTCATTCCGAATACTAAACTATATCTTCCTTTGTTCGAATTATTTGTCATAGGGTTGCCTTGGTGCGCTAGATGGAACGTATATAGATATAACAGTTCCCCATTCAGACAAGCCCAGATACAGAGGTAGGAAAGGGAGAATATGCACTAATGTGTTAGGGGTGTGTGATAAGAACATAAACTTTGTTTATGTTCTTGCTGGATGGGAGGGATCAGCATCTGATTCCAGGGTTTTACATGATGCTGTTAGTAGGCGTAATGGACTTCAAGTTCCAATGGGTACGTAAGATAAGAATTATCTGAAATGTGATATTTTTTTCAAATGTTGGTTTACAAATACAATAGTAATAGTGTCATGTGTCTATAGGGAATTACTACTTAGTAGATGCTGGCTACACCAATGCGCCTGGGTTTCTTGCACCTTATAGAGGCACAAGATACCATATTCAAGAGTGGGCAAGAGATGGAAGGGCACCTAGAAACCCAGAAGAGCTTTTTAATAAGAGACATTCATCTGCAAGAAATGTCATTGAACGTGCATTTGGTTTGTTGAAAAA
>JAOTAY010000006.1:37529839-37542621 GCA_025629805.1 Erythroxylum baracoense | reverse complement strand
GCAAGCAGAAAGGGATGTGGAGGAAGATTATGTTGCCTGGCAACTTTCAGGACGAATTCTGTCAAAACTACACAACATGTGTCATTGTTGAATAGAGCACTTGCAATTGCAGTAATAAGACAAATTCTGCAGAGCAAGTCCCCTGGACCTATGCTCTTCCAAGCCAGCATTTGACCCAAGTATTTGAACATCTCTGCTCTCTCAAGATAGATACTCACAACCATAGTCCCAAAGAGAAGACCAAGGATTGAGAGATCAATGGCTTCATATGCTTGATCTGGGGTTAGAACTTGGAATACTACCATAAGCATAGCTCCAAGGAGGGAACCTGCAGTTCTTCCAATTGGAAGAAAAGGGACAGCAGGGAAAACTACAAGCACCCAGAAGACTCCAAATGCAATTAATCCCAGAACCACTTTTACCGTAGCAGCCATGGCCATTTCTTCAGTTGTTCAAGCCGATAAATAGGTCCTGACGATGAACTAAAATTCCTGCCGATGCAGTCACATGTCAGAGAAAACCAAATTTGCAGCTCGAGAATTCACCATTCATGAACTGTCACATTTCAGAGAAAATATGAGAAACTTATAAGAGTTCCACTGAACATTTCGCTGAAATTTAACCAAGCAGTTAAACAACTAATGAGTATGTAACCAAACGCCAAAACTTGAACAGAAGCAACTCTCATGACTGTTCGAAGTAGTTTCAATCTAAACCTCAAACATCATCATATAGACGAAAATTCAAGTACTTTTTCTAATAGAAGGCTCACCTGAGAATCGGGAATCTGAAAGTGAACGTACAACACATTAACTGACAAAACCCAGAAGAAGCTCCAGTAACCTTGAAGCTTTCAAACAAAGCAAACTGCGCTAAGTTATTGCTGGCTTATAATAGATAAGACTTCAGATTCTAAAACTAACAGTGATCCTTTAATACATGAGTTGGGATTCACGGAGTTGACTCTTCAAAAGATTCCTACTCCATCATTGACATCCGAGAGGTACCATTTTCGTGACACGTCATGGCCACATGCCACTTTCTCTAACATCCATGAAAGCGAGTTAGCTACTACCATGGCCTTCAAGCCAAGGTTTCATCTTTACATTGACCCACGAAAAACGGCGTCTGATATAATCTGACAGTAGCTCTTAAACTTCAACTAATAGATTATAATTTACTGAATTAGTCGAAAGATCAAAACTTTCTTGATAATTGTTTATTAACCTTTTCTCTTTGTCATAAACCAGTTACTGGGTTTCCTAGATTCTGCACTTTGTTCATACAAACTTGCTTGTTTTATGCCATAAATGAGCTCAAGTTAGTGTCTTCTGATAGGAATAAGTGGAGGACACAGTAAGACGTAAGCTTGAGGCAGTCACAACAGGTTCGGGTTCAAATCAAGGTGGATTCTGCAGCTTGAAATGATTGATGTGAAGAACAGACTAGTTTTCGTGGTTGAATCAATCAAGTTCATGTTCAACTCTTGAAGCAGCAAAATCCGGAGCGTCCTAGGAAGTTGCAAGTTGTTATTATTATCTGTTGCAGAACATTACAATCATTAAAAAAACACCATCACTCTGATGTTTTTTTTATATCTGCAGAATTCGCAGTCGCCATCTTTGGAATTATATTACGTCGAATTTGATAATCGTGATAAGTCAAAGCAATATAAAACAAGTTCAATGCAACCTGTCCCGTATAGAAACTTTGGCGAAGAATTAGTTATCATTTGTTTGCTCATATAATAAAAGGGTAATTAACATAGACTAAGCGATGAAAGAAAGATTCTTTTTTTAAGATGAAAGGAGAAAAAATAATCAAATTGACTACAAAATTAATCTAAGAAACGAAACAAACTGACTACGAAATTAATCTAGAAAACGAAACCCGTGTTATATCGTCGAGCATGATAGAAAGACACCCTAATGGTGTAGTGATAAGCGGAGTGACACCAAGATTCTTTTTTAGTAATAAGTTATTATCTTTATAATTCAAAGCATTATTAAATTTTCTAATTAAAAAGATTGACACTTTGATCTTTTTAATTTGTATAAAAATAGTAAAAAATACATTTAACTAATGTTTTAAAACCAAACCGAAAATTAAACTGATAAGATGAGATTTAAGGCCTAAAAGGTTTGATCAATATTAAATCTTCATAAAATTAAATAAAATTAAAAAATTTGAAGTAAAATTGAAAGAAACTGTTATTAATTTAAAGTCTAATTTAAAATAGACAATGTTAAATAAAAATTAATTAGTTTATTTTAGTTTATAAAAATCGATCTATTAATTAATAAACTGATTAATTTTTAACAAAAAGGGTTATTAAAATAAAACAAACCTGAAAGTTAAAAACTAAATAAAAAATATGACCAGTTCAAAATTTTTATAGTTGAATCTTTCGAACCGGTTCAATTTTTTATTCATAACATTTAACTCAAATTAAGTTAAATTTTATTAGATTCAAATTTAGGAAAAAAGTTTTTGGATCTATATTAATTACGTGACTTTGGGTTAAACTGAGTTTAATCGAATTGACTAGATCTACATTATCACTTCTATATATAAATTTGGAGGGAATTTGACATTAATAATAGCAAATGATTATTGAATCATATCCCTAATCCCACAAGATAATATAGAAAGGGTAGGAATTTAGATTAGGGCAATGAAGAGACTTCCAAAATGTCAACTATTCAATCTGATTATAACTCTGTTGTTGAGAATAAGTTTGCGAGTGTCTCTTTGTCATAATGAAGGTGAAGGAGTATTAACAAATCTAAACTTAAAAGCTAATTGATTGAGATTATAGCGATATTTTACTGTACGGGCTAAAAAAACTAAACGCAATCACCTTCTATGATTAAAAAATTGAATCGATTCGATCAGTTTAATTATAAAAATTTTGAACTAGTCAATTTTTTAATTCAATTTATTTTAATATCCTTTGTTGATAAAATTGATATGTTTTTTAATTAATTGATCAGCTTTCATTTAACAGTCTTTCTTTTAAGTTAAATTTTAAATTAAAATAATTTTCTTCGATCATATTTCAAATTCTTCAATTTTATTCAATATTTAACCGATTTTGTGATGGTCTGATACTGTTTGAACCTTTTAAACCTTAAACTTCTTATCTTACTAGTTTAACTTTCGGACTGATTTTTAAAACATTGATCACCGTTAGTGTTCTTTGAACTATCAAGAAAGTATCTCTATTGGCACAGAATAGGAGTTAGGAGTCATAATAGAACTGCTGGCGTTATGTAACAACTAGAGGATTTCAGCATCTCTCGTACAGATCTTGGTCTGTATCTTTCAATGGTTAAACCAATAAATTTGCTAAAGTCATCTGGATCATAATCATCCTTGTATGGATGATATTGTATCAAATGAACACAACGATTTGTAGACTTTTTCTTTTTCCTTCGTCTTTTATAACGATCATCATCATCGTAAAGGTTGTGATGATTATAATTGTAATTCGATTAAAGTAGTAATTGGTTAGAAGTGAGGACTTATTAAATTAATTTAAGTTATTAATTTATTAAATAAATCACTTAAAGCTTATAATTTATAAATTATTATATGCATTCAAATTATTATTTAATACATATTTAAATGATAATGACTATGAACCTCATAAGCCGTCCACTTGGCAAGTATAAATTGACAAGGCCAAACCCTTCGTTTACATGTAACATCAATTTGGTGTGTACCTACTTCTTTTGATTATCTAATCTATTAATGTTGGTTAAGATGAAGAAACGACAAAATGTTCTGGCAAGACAATGGCATGTTCAATTTGACCCGACTCTTAAGATATAATTTGAGTATAGTCTAAGGTTTGATCTAGGTTGTTGATTTTGGGATTAGCATAACTCATTTTGCTAATTCTAAAATAATGTCTTCTTGTCCAAGGAGACTAATGTCAACATCTTCCAGAGTATGAACGTGTCCTATATGGGTTTGGTTTAGAGAAGCGGTGACAGTTGATAACTTGCTAAAATTAACTTGTTAAAATAATAAGTACTTATTCTCAATAAATACTTATGTGTTTGGGATTGTTGTTTTAATAACTGCTGAAACGTGAAAATAGGTGTTTAGTAAGTGCGATTGCAGTTGCGGTTGCGGTTGCTGAAAAGAGATAAAATGACTAAAAAGCCTATTGATTTAATAAATTATTAATTGTTGTATAAATAATTTAAAAATATATTATTAGTCATATAAATTTAAAATTATAAATAATAAAATATTAATTTAAAATAAGAAAATATAAATAAAATATATTTAGTAAATAAAATATTTCATAAAAATATATTATTAGTCATATTAATTAAGAGTATAATGGAAAATAAGATTTGTAGTGAAGGTTATTAATGAAAAGTAAAATTTTTATCGCAGAAGCAATTTTTTATTGCAATCCTCTTTCTACTTATTGGTTTATACCGTGACATTGCACTTTTCTCCAACCTCCGGTTGTTATCTACGGTGAATAAATACTTATCCCACCATACCGCAGATCCATACGCAGCCTTAATCTTGACAAAAGTGTTATGTCTAGTCTGGACTCTTAACAAAAGAAAAAGAGTAGCAGACAGAAGCAAGCAGGGAGGTGAGCGACGGTGATGGCATACCAATGCGAGCGGTGGTGATGGTATACCAACAACGAGTAGAGAACATATGTGGTGAAGATAATGACTTTCTGTTGAGTGGTGACGATAAGAAGACGCTGAAAGGTTATTGAAATTGTAAGAGGGATTAGGTTAGGACTTGGGAAGATGAAGAATCCAGTATTCTTAGTGCTAATCAGTATCAGTCACTACTCACTACCAAAAGTTGAAAATATATACCACCTTTGGACAAGTACGACATGTTCTAGACGGTCTGATATTTCAAAGTTTGATCCCAATTCTCCGGTAATGAATTGAGAAGAAGTAACAACTGTAACTCATTATTAATGGTCATTTCTATCTTTGATATCTTGTTGATAACTATTTTGAAAGTATTCAAATGCTCGATAATATTTTGGTCATCTTCATATTTCAACTTCATCGATCGTCTTACGAGCTGCGCCTTGTCTCATGGCTTCTTCTTTTGAATCATCAATTCAAGCTTTGATCACGATTCATTGGCATTTGTAAATTTTTCAATCAATTAGTTCTAACGACTAATATCGACCTACTAGGGATCCAACAGTAAGTCCATCGGAGATTCTCCTCTTATCAGTCAAAAGGACAAAAAATGTATAGCATTTCCTGTATCTTTCACTTTCTGTCCACAAGATAGTCGGTGGTTGCATGTGAGTAGCTCACTAAGCCTCGTCGGTTGTCAAAAAAAGGTAACAAATAATTGAAAACAAACATCTTAACCACTGTTAACTTTATAGCCTTTGTTGTAAAGAGTACAGACTAGAGACCCTTTTCAATGGGTCTCTTAACATGTCACTGGGGACTTATTGCACATGTCTAACGAATCATTTTTAAATTTTTCAAAAAAAAAGAAAAGAAATTTATAGCCTTAGCCTCTGCACTGATTGGTTGGTTGCCAACACCTGTCTCCTGCAAATGTAATGAACCGACCCCATTAATTGTTCAAACGTTTTACGTGACTCTGTAGTCTGGGATTAGCATATAGTGAAAAGATGGTAAGATACAGATGTTCTTGCCTCTTGGGTTCTCCTTACAACTCACATGCACCGTTCTCTTTCTTGAATTAGTATCCCTCTGAATACGTAGAATGAGTACAGGTAGATCTATGGAACATTATTTGTTATTGGTATTTTCTTTGATGGAACTCGCAGTTTTTGGTCTTCACGTAAAGTCCCACTTGCAAAAGTTAGGCCTGTCTGATTCCTTAGGAGAAGATGCAGTCAATGTTCAAATAGGATATTTCTTTTATTAGCCCAAGAAATTGAGTAGTAAAAAGCTTGCCTTATTTTCTCCATGAATGGCTGCATTTGTACGAATACAGGAACAAAAAGAGAGAAGAAAAACAAAAAGATTAAAACTTGCAGTCTGAGGAGAGATGACCGTGAGTTTTGTAAGCAAAGAGTTGGAGAAACGATGCCAGTAACACAGCTCGTCGTTATCCGAATGCGCTCAGACAGTTGGAAGAGAGTCTTCAATTTCTCACCAATGGCTATTGTATTCTCTTTGGCCTTAAATGACTCTGCAGCTACTTCTCCTCCAGTTTTGTTGTTGATATGATCAGATGATCTACTTTTACTGCTTGCATTTTTGCCCTTTCTATTCTTTGAATTTGAAGCCTTCCTTTTCATGCATGGAGAAAGAAACAAAATTTAACCACTGAAAATGAGTTACTGTGGCGCCTGTTATGTCAGACCAGTTGATGGGAATGTTTTCAGCCATTTCTTCAGTTTGTGAGTACAAAATGGTAGTTGTGAAGTTGCTGAAAGGTTTTGATTTGAAGGCTGCTTATTGTTCATAAGCGCCAAAAGACAGGAAGCAGAATAAACAGTACTTTTACAATAAAAAAAGTTTGTGGTGGCGTTTTGGTTTGATCTTCCATGGATTTTACGTTTTAGGATTCCCACTCTTTGGGTGTCTATTGTTTCTCGTTTATGGAAACTTGGTAGGAAAAAGATCAAAAACCCCACTATACATGTTCCGTAGGTTAGACCTTGATCTGCAAAAAGATTCAACTTTTTGTTTCCTTTCTCTTTTACAACTTACTCTGTGTTTCTTTTTCTTTGCTTAATCAATCGTGGCCTTCAGAGACTAGTTTGAAGGAGATGAAACCGCTTGCGGTTTCAAGTTCAAGGTGTCCTTTCCTCATCTCAGTGTTATTCTTCATTGTCAATGCCATTTCTCTCATTTCTCCGGTTAGATCAACCGATATGGAGGCCTTATTGGCCTTAAAATCGTCCATTGATCCTTCAAACTCGTTGCCATGGCCACAAGGAAGCGATGTGTGCAATTGGCAAGGTATCAAAGAGTGTTTCAATGGAAGGGTATCAAAGCTTGTTGTTGAGTATCTAAACCTTAATGGTACTATCGACGGCAAAAGCCTGAATCAATTGGATCAACTGCGAGTTCTGAGTTTCAAAGGCAACACAATCTCAGGCCAAATCCCAGATCTTTCTGGTCTACTCAGTCTCAAAGCCCTTTTCCTCAACAACAATAACCTAACTGGCAATTTCCCATATTCCGTTACTGGCCTACACCATTTAAAGGTGATAATTTTAGCACAGAATCACCTCTCTGGTCCATTACCAACCTCTCTGCTCAACCTCACTAGACTGTACACTCTTTCCTTGGAAAACAACTTCTTCAGTGGAAAGATCCCACCTTTGAATCAATCTAATCTCAGATTCTTCAACGTCGCTAACAATCAACTCTCGGGTCAGATTCCTGTGACCTCGGCATTGCTTCGGTTCAACAGATGGTCTTTTTCAGGTAACACCGATCTCTGTGGTGAACAGTTGCAGAGTTCCTGCAAGAAGAAAACTCTGTCAGGATCAACAGAGACTCCTGAACAGCCTAAAACACCAACCCCATCATCAAAAAAGAGCAAGTGGGTGGATGTACTAGTTGCAATTGTTGGTGGGCTGTTGTTGATACCTGCAAGCGTGGCTATACTGTGTTGTTTGTGTGCCAAAAAGATTGGCAAGAAACAGAGGAGTGACACGGGGGAAAAGAGAGGCAAAGGCTCAAGTGTAACACCGAGTGGTACAACAACAGGAGACGGCACCAGCCAACCGGGTAGTGGAGGGAATAGTGGCATGAGTGGTAATACTGGAGTAAAACAAGGGGGGTTTTCTTGGGATAGTGAGGGTCTGGGGACTTTGGTGTTCTTGAGCGCAGAGGATAAACATACGAGTTACAACTTGGAGGATTTACTGAAAGCAACAGCTGAAACACTGGGTAGAGGTACAATAGGGAGCACCTATAAAGCAGTAATGGAGTCTGGGTTCATCGTCACCGTCAAAAGGCTTAACGATGCAACATATCCAAGGGTTGAGGAGTTCACAAGACACGTGGAGCTTTTAGGTAAGTTGAGACATCCAAATCTAGTCCCACTCAGGGCTTACTTCCAGGCTAAAGAGGAACGCCTTCTTGTATACGATTATCTCCCCAACGGCAGTCTTTTCTCTCTGCTTCACGGTACGTCGGTCCATCGCATTTCATTAATGCAAATCTGAAGGACCCAAAATGATGGATTAGAGTTTTTGGGACAATTTTGGTATTTCATTCTCAAAATTTCTTTTTTAATAAAATTTAAATAATTGGAAAATTTTGTTAATTGATGCTATAGTTGATATACGATAAAATAAATATTTATTCAGACACTATTAAGGGATTCATTATTAAGTTTTATGTAAATAAAAAATTATATATAAATATTAAGATTAAGAAGTAAATTATAAATTATAAAATCTTTATGTGTTTATTTAAATTTTTATAGGATTAATTTACATATTAATTAATTGGAATTGTTTTTTTTTTTTTTTTTTGGGATGAGAGGAGGGCTTTGCTTGGATTTTCAAGCTTTGTTTGATACATTCAGTTTTGCAGGAACAAGAACTTCAGGTGGTGGGAAGCCTCTCCACTGGACTTCATGCTTCAAAATAGCCGAGGACTTGGCCACTGGACTGCTTCATATTCACCATAGTCCTGGTTTAAGTTTAACCCATGGAAATTTGAAATCCTCCAATGTGCTTTTAGGCCCCGACTTTGAGTCCTGCCTCACTGATTACGGTCTAACCATGTTCAAAGATCCAGACTCACAGGAGGAACCAACTGCTACTTCTCTCTTTTATCGAGCTCCTGAAACTCGCGTCATGCCCAAACTATCCACCCAACCTTCTGATGTCTACAGCTTTGGCGTCCTGATTCTGGAAATCCTTACTGGGAAAACACCATTCCAGGACTTTGTTCAGGAGCATAATTCAGACATTCCTAGTTGGGTAAGGTCGTTGCGCGAGGAAGATGCAGAATCAGGAGATGACCCTCCCTCGAGCAATGAGTCTGCTGAAGAGAAGCTTGGGGCTCTTATAAACGTTGCAACGGTTTGTGTGTCACTTGCACCAGAGAACAGGCCATCAATGAGGGAGGTATTGAAGATGGTAAGAGAAGCCAGAGCAGAAGCTCACGTTTCATCAAATAGTAGTGACCATTCACCAGGAAGATGGTCTGACACGGTTCTAAGCTTGCCTAGACAACAAGAAGAACATTCAAGCATTTGAGTGATTAGGTTACATTCGCAGCGGCTTCTTAGTGTATGTGTTGAGATTCTTTTGATGTCTGGAATCATATTTTCTTCAACAAGGCGTTGTAGAGTCCAGATTCTTTTAGTGAAAAGTTCTTCAGTTATATTCGGTTATATTTGTGTGAATGGAGTTTCTACTCTTTAAGGGCTTGCCAATGATCGTCGGATGACAAAGTTGACAGATTCAATGTTAGCAAGGACATGATGCAACCATTTCTTCTGCAATTAGTGTGTTATTATAATTTTTTGTTTTAATTACAATTGATAATTTTTTAATTTTAAAACTGGAGATAGAGATTTACTGAAAAACATATTTTTTAGTATTATTGAATTATTTTGAAGACGAGTTTTGTTTTTTATTAATAAATTTTAAAAATTTAAGGGATTTTTTAGTTTCACTTCTATTTTTTTGTAATTTTTAGTTTTTTTAGTAGTTGTTTTTCTTTCAAATAAAAACAAAAACTTATTTGGTTATTTTTAGTTATATTTTTATTATTAATGATAATTAAATATTAAACAAAACTTAAAGATAAATTATATTTAATTAATTAAATTTATTTTAATCTCTTATATAATATTTATTAATAAATCACCATTAAATTATTTATTTTAAAATAAATATTTTAAATTTTAAATTTTATTTTAACTATTCTATCAAAATTTATTTAAAATTTATACATTTCAAAGATATTTTAAATTTAATTATATTTATTAATAATTATCTAATTGATTTTATTTTTAATTATAAAAATTAAATTATTCATAATTTTTATTAATAATTAATTTAAATTAATTAAATATATAATACTAGATTAAATTATTTATAATTTTTTAATAATTAATATATAAAATAATTATATATTTAGTTGATACAAAACCAGATTATGAAAAAATTACTTTTGTAGTTTTCATAAATTTTGAGAACTGAAAGAAACTAAAATTAAAAGTAGAAACCAAAAACTCAAACAAATAGATTTTTTTATTAAATTTGAAAACGAAAACAAAAAACCAAAAACAGAACCAGATACAGAAATAAACAATCCCTAAAAAATTAAGCTTGTATTTTAGATGATTTTAGAAAATAAGGGTATTTACAAGTATTCTAGAAAGATGAAGTCATGAAAGCTTTGTTTTGACAAACAGCGGATTGCATTAGCTATTAGCTGATAGCTGATTATATCAGCTGATTTGACCAATAAATAATATTAGATGCTTATTAAAGATGTTTAGTAACATTGGTTGTTTAGTATTAGCTGTTGATGCGTAAAATGACTTATAAGGACGTGCTTTTAAAAAAATTATAAGAGCATGAATATTATATATCTTAGTATTTTGTTGAATAATCTTATAAGATTTTAGATTTTAGATATTTAATTTTACGAAAAAATAAGTTTATAGCTTTTATAAAAAACATAAAACGTATAGTAATAATAATAATAATAATAATAATCATAATCATAATCATCATCATCGTCATGATGATGATGATGATGATGATACATCCAAATATAAAATATAACAATCCAAATGAAGTTTAACAATACAATTCAAATAGAACAAAAGAAATGAACATCGTCAATTAAAACAAAGGCTTATAACAATTTAAGAACGATATCTAACTGCTATTAAGCTAGAAGCAATATTGTCACGAATAGTTGTCATCCCCCAAGTTCTGTGTTCTTCAACGCCTTCTTGCGTAGAGTTAACTTCAACATCTTGAAATACATCTGGAGGTATAAATTTAGGATCTTGATCGATGATGTTAAAAGCCGAGTCGCCAATTGTACTTTTTCTAATATAGTCATGCAACGCAAAAGCTGCACAAATTATTCTATTTTGATCCATCATTGAATACTTAGGCATTTTCTCTAATATCTTCCATCGAGCGTTAAAAACACCAAAAGCCTTCTTAATACAACTTTTCAACGATGAATGAGCTCGATTAAAAACTTCTCGAGATTCTCTTGGATTTTTCACCACGAAACTCCGATTGATGATACCTTATCTTAGGTAAGGTGTCAAATATTCTTCTCTTTCCGAAAAGCCTTTGTCAACCAAGTAATATTTATCTGAATGTCTATAGAGGAAATATAAGTAGTATAGATGATATCATAAAAAGTCTAAATCATGAATAGTAAATCCTACAAATCTTAAAATTACATATTGGTGATTTTGGAAATTTAATTCTCGAATTACTAATTATGTCAAAGAAAATAAGGGAATCGTGTGCTGATCCCTCCCAACCCTCTAAAACATAAGTAAATAGTAAGTTAAAGTCACATGCTGCTAATACATTTGTAGTCGTTATTTCTTTCCTTCCTTTATATCTCATTTGATCCTCCTCTGTAATAACTACCGCTATGTGTACCATCAATAGCTCTAATACAATCATAATATAAAACAATGATCATAAGATGATAAAACAACATTTTTCAATGAGAAATATAATGAAGGGGGAGTAAGAACATATTCAATTA
This sequence comes from Erythroxylum baracoense, assembly GCA_025629805.1. NCBI lineage: Eukaryota > Viridiplantae > Streptophyta > Magnoliopsida > Malpighiales > Erythroxylaceae > Erythroxylum > Erythroxylum baracoense. The sequence goes on along the minus strand of JAOTAY010000006.1, from coordinate 37,530,907 downwards.
TTTTAAAATGTGCATATATCTAGCGTCATTAGTAATTTGTTACGAAATCTCCTTGAATTCGAGATCTTTTGGTACGAGTATATCCTTTGAAATCCATCCATGGCACTCAAAACTTCTTTAAAAACTCTACTCACAATTTCACCTGTTGAAGGCGCTCTTAGATATCTCCATTAGGGAAACCTTTACTTAGGACATATACGAATAAACTGACTTTTTCCAAAATAGACATCCTATCTAAAGATCTCAAACCATAATTGTTTTCCAAAACCATACATAATTGACGAAATTTATTTTGATTCATCCTAAACATATTAAAATACCATTTTTCATGACCATTCAATAATTCATTCATCCATAGTTCTCCTGTTTGATAGGAAGTCATATATGGTTCACCCATGTAACCTGTTATACAAGCCACCGAATCCCAAAACTCAATCTCGTTGTCCAAAAATTACTTAATTTGCAAAAGTTTTACAATTTACATGACATTATCATCCATACCTACAAATCAACAAGTAAATTATATTCTAAATAAACATGACACTTATATGTCTAAATATAAAAAAAAATATAACGCGTAATAAAATTATAGATTACCAACAAGATAACATAATATAATAAAATAAGTTAATCAAGTTCATAATATCTTAAAACATACTATGTCAATCAACATAAGTGCACAAATAATAAAAACAATAAATTAAATATAGTAATGCATAGATAGAAACTATGTTTAATATTTTTTATGTTTTTCATACTCATACATAAACTTTATGTATTCAAGTCTATTTGTATCATCTAATAAACCAAAAAAAATGGTCCTTCTTTGCGGATCTTTAATCAACATGCAAGCAAAGTAAAATTTAGGAGTACCAGTCTTTCTACCAAGCAAAGTACATAGTTTTTCCAAAGCATTCGTAACATCATGATATGACACACCTGCACCAATACATTGCGATGCACCAATATTCATCGTGTTCAAAAATTTCATTGTAACATCCCGTTTCCAGAGAACGGGTCGGACCAAAGAAACGGGTCCAGGTGTGGTAAATCACCACACCTCATGCT
>JAOTAY010000006.1:37456490-37495983 GCA_025629805.1 Erythroxylum baracoense | reverse complement strand
TTTGTTCTCCAATTAATTAATTTTTATTTACCTTTATAATCTTATATTATTTTTATTTCCACAACTATTCTTTCCTTCGATTATAACTAACTAAATTAATTGGGCATTATTACTGGGCATTATTACTGCGCATCGCACAGTAATACTCCGCTAGTACGCTAATATTAAAGAATGTGTTTGTCGTGGGCGTAAACCTTTCTCCATGCCACACACTCGCCCTATCACGTGAGTGATTCTGACGTCAGATGTCACACGTAATTCTTCATTTTTATTTATTATAATAATTTTTAGTGACCTTATATATATATATATATATATATACTATATATATATATTTGTTTTTACAGTTCCCTCTCTTAGACACTTTTCATTTTTCTTTTCCTCTTTCATTTTCTCGGCCGATCAAAGCTTTCGAGCAAAAATTCTCTCACCTTCCAAACACTCTCTGATTTCCACCGCCTTTCTCGATCTCCCGAGACTGTCTCCGCCGCACCGATCTATTTCATTCTTTCTTCTCCACCGGTACGTAAACGGATATTCCTGCTTACACCTCCTATGTATAATACTTTTTTCTGTATCAGTAAGCTCGATGTTGTATATTGATCGCAGATCACATGGTTTTTGGTTCTGTTTTTCTTTTCGTTTAATCTTATTGAATTTTCTGGCGGCAATATTTGTTTTGAAGTGAATCGACCATATATGTTTCTGCGGGTTTTTGTTTTATGGAATTTGGGAGCTCTGGATTCATTTGATGTTTGTTTGGAACTGAAAGCGCTAGGACTGTTTGTTTGATCTAGATTTTAAATTCTTTTTAATCTCATTGTTTAGTGTAAGTATTATTAATTTTAATGTTTCGTACTGCTGCATTGCGGTTTGTCAATTTAATCCTTGTGCATTGTCATGTCTAGTTCAGAATTATTTATGGTATTGTTCTCGGGTCTGGCTCCTTGGCCACTTTAGATTTTTGTTAAATTGGTAGTGAATATGTTTGAATTTGAGAACTTGCTCCTATGAAGTAGTAGGTATTTAGGATTATAACTTATGCTTGCACATTTGGGTATTTATATTGCTAGCATGCTGCTTTTTTGACGTGAGAAGCTTAGTAGCATCGCTGGGTGCATATGCATGCAGGTTCTACCTACCTGCTTTTTAAGGATTCGTGGTTAGAAACTGATCAAGGGGTTCCAATCTGGAAAACTATGTGGCTATTATAGTCATTCAGTTAAAGTTGAGATATTGTGGTTGCTTATACTTGCTAGATAAAGTGGAATTGTTCTTCAAGTGTTTTATGCTATCTTTAAGTAGTAGGTATAGTGAAAGCTAAATGTAGATCTATATTTGAATATAGGATGCTGTGTGGATCTTACAACTGCGGAATGGAAATTCAGATGTGATCTCAATGAGACACTATGTCAGTCTTCCATATGATAGTGCTTATCTAAAAACAATATAACTTTTGGCACTGTTATTTTTGCCAACAAAGAAACATGTTGAATTATTTCCTTATTTAAAATCAGCATTTTTGGAAGGTTGTTTGAAGATTTTAGAATCTCTCTTCCTTTTGTTTTCTTATCTCCTTGGTAGTTCAATGAAATGATTATATAGAATATTTCATGAAAATAAGTTGTCTCTTCACATAACTGCTTGCTATTGGGGGGTTTAACTCAACTATTTATCCTTTGGTGCAGTGGCTTGAACTGAGTTGGTTGGTTTGTTCCTTTTGTGTTAATAAATGCCTGTTGCAAAATTAAAGGCCTCAAACACCACCGATGTCATGAAACCAGAAGAGGGAAATGATTCCCTAGACACGTTCATTCGGCAAGCGATTGGGAAAGAGCCATTTCTTTCTTTCTCAAGGGCCAATGATAGCCCTGTTCAATGGATTCAATTACTTAATGCCTTGGATCAACAAGGTGGGTGTTAATATTGTCAGCTTTTAAAGTTAACCATTTGATGAAAAAAAAAAAGTAGATTATCTTTATATCTTTTGTGTCTTTGGTTCACTAGTTCTGAGACTTATGGATAAAGCAATCTTTCCACCTTGTTAAAGCAGTAAGTAAACTAGGAAAAGAAACAAAACAGTACCTCTAAATGCAAGCACATGAAGTTCCCAAGTTTGTTACCTTTGTTGTGGCTTCTGCACTTGTGCGCATAGCTAAAATATCTATATTAGTTGTTGGTAATTGGGAATGGTTGGGTTTGATCTGGGGTCGTAAATTTTTTTATTACCTCTTTTCCTTGCAGACCTCCCAGGTTGGCCTTTGCTCACTCCTTTGAAAGTGCAGATGCAAAAGTGTGACAAATGTTCTCGAGAATTTTGTTCCTCCATAAACTACAGGAGACATATTCGTGTGCATCACCGACTGAAGAAACTTGATAAGGTTCCTTTCTCTATTGTTTGCTGCTCATTTTTCAATTTATGCATCAGCTGTCAACCTTTTTTGTAAGTTGTGAAATTGGAAATATGGTTTCCAGGTCAGCTGCTTTTGCAAAATGAATCATTACTTTTCTTTTGCAGAAATTACTCCTTCCCTGTATTTGATCATTTTAAACCAGGAAATTTTTACCTTTCGCAGGATTTGGTTAAAAATAGGCATCTCTTGGCTACATTTTGGGATAAGGTAAAATATTTTAAGCAGATCTATTCTTAAAGCCTCTTTGTTGTTTAACGATCATGTGTTCATAATATTTTCAGCTCTCTGAGGACAAGGCAAAGGAAATTTTATCTTTCAACGACCTGAGTTTGGAGGTATTTCATTTTGTTCCGACATCTTTTTAATCCAAACCTGTTTGTTGAGCTTGTAAAATTGGTATCCCTAGAACATTGATACTGTGTTGCAAAATTTCGTTTGGTGTTGGTTAACTGGTTTGCTATTTGTTGCGACTGATACCGAGCAGAGTGTTATTTGCAATTGAAATAATTTTCACTTTGTAGAAAATTCAAATTTTCATTGCCTGTAATATAATCTTTGTAGCTTCTTTTGTCTGTTATGTTAGAGTTCACAGATGGTTGTGTTTCCTCATATAATTTGTTGTGGCTTTGGGGAATAGTGATATCTGAGGTGATCAGATTACTGTCATTTTGAAGTTGATGAGTTGATGCTTTGCGTTGATCAATTCCTTTGCATATCATAGCAACAAAAGAACTCCCCTTGTGGGTAGGATTTGCTCAAGATAATATATTTTTTCATTTGGTATCAGTAACTGATTTGTTACTTTCAGAAGATGCTGCAATTCATTTTTCTATGTTTGATTCCCATGTTTGTTCCATGAATAATGTTTTATCCTTTTTTTTTTTTGCCTATTAGGAAGTTCCAGGTTCTTCAATTGTGAAGTCATTGACAGTACTTACTAGGAAACCAGGATTTTCTTCTCTTCCGCAGAATTGTTTGAGGGCTGGATCTATCCTTTTGGTATTGTCACATCCTTTCGTCATTCATTGTATTATCTTCTGATACACATGAGTTTCTGTTGTATTCTGGAACATGACCATAGCACTTTTTGCAGGACATAATCCAATCTAGGCCGACAAGGTTTCCTTTGAATTCTGAGGAACTATTCAGTATCCTTGATGATGCTAGTGAAAAAACGTTCTTGTGTGGATCAGCCGTGTCAATGCAAAAGTATGTCTTTGATGGGGAAGCTGGGAAGATTGGTCTTGAAACAAAGAACTTAATTGCTTGCACTAGCTTTTTGTTGGAGCAGAAATTGGTACTTTACCCTTTATTGTTATCATTTACGGTTTATTTAGCTTAGTTAAATATCTTGTGATACCTTTTCAGTGCACCCAAAGAAATTTCTGATTGCCACTGTTCTTACAGTTGCTGTGTCACACTGCAAGTAAGGAACGTTTTTCTGAAAGCAAGTAATGTTTTTCTGGAATTCAGGTCAAAGCATGGCTTGCTGACAAGGATGCTGAAGCTTTGAGGTGCCAAAAGCTGCTGGTGGAGGAGGAGGAAGCAGCACAGAGAAGGTCCTTCTACTTCAAGATTAAACATTTCATGTTACCTTGTGTCAATTACTGCAAGTTTGATTTGTTCTTCAACAAACTCATAGTTGACTGTGAGCTTGCATAAGCAGGTTCATTATTATACCAAGGAAAATAAGGATGCTAATAGAAAATAATGCGCTTCACTTATTTTTCTGTTGAATAATTTTCTCACTTTCCTCTTTTGGATTGGAACTACATGTGGGGGATAGTTGCTAACAATGACCATGTAATGATGGTCGGAACTTCATTCTGGAATTTCAATGCTCAAACTTTGAATTACTTATTTATGCTGATGTTTGCAGGCAAGCTGCGCTTTTGGAGAGGAAGAGGCTGAAAAAACTCAGGCAGAAAGAGCAGAAAGCTAAGGAGCAAATACAAGATGAGAATACAAATGCCAAGGAGCAAAGTGATGATGGCCTGGAGGCACTGCCAACAGCTGAAGAATCAAGCCAATTTTCTGTATCTGATACTGATACACATGGTCCAGATATGATGCCAGATCATGTTTCTTTGGCCCGTGAACACTTTCCTCCTCCAATCAATGACAAAGTTGCGGATTTAGAGCCTCAGACAGGCTCTAGCAGTGGATATACTGATTTGTACGCAGTTCATAATTCTGAAAGGTGCACAGATCAGGGAAATGGATGCAGGCATGTAGCTGTTGCTCGATGGAGCATGACTAGAAAATTACAACGAAATAACCTGACAAATGGTTTCCATGCAACTCACAATGTTTTGCCATCGAAGCCTGGCACTTTGTTGAAGCCTGGAAGTTGTAGGGATGTAAAGCAAGTGCCTATACTTAATGGCAACAAGAAGTGGAGCAGAAAAGTGAAACCTGAATATAATGGAGAGGTTTCAAGAACTGGAGTTGAAATAGAAGCAACAAGCCAACTGGATCAGGTTAAGAAGAGTGAAGTTCTGATTGGCTCTATATATGTCACGCTGGGGAATAGCCGTCATTGCGAGGGTAACAATCTGGATGAGACTGAAGATGACTGTCCTGTGGATCATCAAGTGGGAAAGAAAAATAATGTTCAGGAGAAGATTAGACATGATGATGCTCACTGTGTCTCTAACCGATCAACAATAAAGCTCTGGAGACCTGTGAGCCGAATTGGAAGCAGGGGTCGAGCACTGATCGAAACTAGTGGTAGAGAATCTCAGGCTGATGAGTCTACTGGTGAGGGTGAGGAAAAACCATTGTCCAGCGACGACTGTTTAAGAATGTGTTCTGTGGATGATTGTGGTGAAATGGGAAGTAATCCATCAGTGGATGAAATTCCTCTTCCCAGAGGCCTACAGTTTTCCGGCAAATTAGCAAAAGCTTTTTTGGAAAAGAGTAAGTTAAATGTGTTCACCATCTGTTACAACCCTTTTCTTGTAGAATACTCTAACCTGCAGTGTCTTTCACAGGGTGGAAGGAGGCCGTCACAGCTGAGCATGTAACATTGGTACTAACCCCAAACTTTGAGCCTCGACGTTGTCCAGAAGTTCGGAATGGCTGCTTATTAGTTGATTCCCAGTTTTCCGATACTAGAAATGCAAACCCTTCCGGCAATGATCCAAATCAATTTATTAATATACCGGCACATGATCGTACTGGAGCTGTTAACCGGAAGTCCCGAATAAAGTTTGAGAGAGGTGTGAAGTTGAAGTATATACCTAAACACAGAAACTCGACCTAAAGAAGATGAGGAAGGGTATTCATTTTTTGGTTTTCTCATTGCTTTGATTATACAAATGTGCACAGTTCAATCAATCATTATATTCTTAGCAGAGGTTCCAGTTTTACCGATGGTCTTCTGAAAAAGTGGAGAAAGGGTCTTTTTTTGCAGAGTAAGTCTTTGTTTCATTTAGTCTTGTTTTTCTGTTTGCCATAGGAAGATTTTAGGAGAGAGGTCATTCTAGTTATTAGTCCAGATTTTACTGTAGTAATTTTGATTTCCTAGTTAATGCCAAGTACTTATTGCTCGAACATGTGATTTTTTTAGCACAATTCGTCAACCCAAGTAAATCCTTTTATGTGCCAAACTCTGATTGGATTTACTCGTCGGAGCACAATTATCTTATCTAAAGATCAATGCTTTCATAGCGATTTCGTCATTTTGAATATTGTATTGTGAATAGGGATGACAAGTTCGATTTCGATTGAATTCTAATCGTACGCTCAAATTGTTAAATTGTGAATAGAAACGACAATAAGTTGGATTGAATTCTAATACTGTTAAATTGTGAATAGAAACGACAATAAGTTGGATTGAATTCTAATATTAATCTTATGATTGAACTATTGTACTATGAATAGAAATGACAATAAGTCTGATTGAATCCTATGATAAGTTGGATTGAATTCTGATATTAATCTTATGATTGAACTATTGTATTGTGAATAGAAATGTGACAATAAGTTGGATTGAATCCTAATTATTAAGCTTGAATTATGTATTGTTTTGAAGAGGTTGGCGGAAGCCTAAAGTATTGAATATTTCATGTTTTGGAATTTATAAAATAAGCATACATAAATTATAAGTTTTATTATTTAATAACAATGAAAGTTATAGTCATTAATGATATTATATATATATGTGTGTGTGTGTGTGAAAATGAGGATCATTTCTATTGTATCCAATAATTTGTTCCCTCGGTATCTAATATATCTCAACCATCCAATTTATTGTATTGAATGATTGAGATCTTACGAGAACATGGAGAATTGAATTATTACGTACAAAAGTTTTGTTCCCGTGAAAATGAGTATACAGTTTCCCATTTAAATGTTATATAGAAGTCTGTCGATGAAAACTTCATTGAACTACTTGACTAAGCTATTTAAATACTTTTATTCAATCCAAAATTAATTTTTAAATAACTCAAATTTATTAATTTTTAAATTTTGTAAGTTATAACGGATAAATATTTATTTAAGTTTATTAAATATTTTTAACTGAAATTTTGCTTGGTATGAACTATATCTAAATTAAACATATGATTATAATTGACGTATTATACATTAATTAACAAAATTTAAGGATTAAATAAAATTTAATTAATAAAAAATTAAATTAAATTCAGAAAATATATTTATCTCAAAATCATAATTAATTAAAAACGATTTGGAAATCATTTGGAGCTTTTGGGCTTGAATGTATAAATGACTTGTGGGCCAAACTAGAGAAGCTTGGAGATTTGCAAGTAAGCAAGTGCCCGCCGAAAATCCAATCTAACTCCAATGGTTTTGTGTTCATCTGACGTTCTTTTACTTGATGTTTCTGTTGTTGACTGGTAGGTTTCAAAAACGTTGCTTTTGTGTTTGTCTCTCGATCTTTTCTCATGGAACTTGGTAATCGTGTTTTGTTCGATGGAACATGGAAGCCGATGATGAAGATGTCTCGCAACAACAAACCAACATCTCTGATCCTCCAAGAGAACCCCAGATCCCCAGTTACGATGATCTTCTTGCTGAACTCGAATCTCTCCGCAAATCCCATGAAGAGCTCCGATCGAGATGCTCGACAATGGAGGAAGATGTTGTTAGAATGCAGAGCGAGAGAGACGAGGGACTTGGTCAGATTTCTGGTCTCGAGACTGTTGTTACTGAGGTTTCAAGCGAAAGAGACTTACTTCGAGGTCAGCTACGAGAGTTTGAAGTCTCTTTCAAGGAAAAGGAAGATGGGTTCTTGAAAAAAATGGGTGAGGAGTTGTGTCGAAACGAAGAACTCGAAAAAGAAGTGGACTTTTCTCGGGAAAGAATCAAAAGACTGGAACTTGAGTTTGAAAACGTAAAAACCAAACATGGGTTTTTGCTAGAGACTTTGGATTCACTGAAGTCAGTGAAGGAGCCTTTGTTGAGGATAATAGAGGGATTGGATAGTGAAAGTGTGATTGATGTGTCAAATAACGATGAGGGTAGTATAGAATTGGGGCTAGAAAGCGAATCAATGGCGGTTCGAAAACAAATCACCTCAATTTCAAAGCTAGTCACAGAGGCAGAAACTAGAATAATTGGGTTTAAAGAGAAGAAGATGAAGGAGACAAAGGAATTGGAGAATAGTGTGGTGAGTTTGACGGAGGAGAATCGTGATATCAATAGTTTGTTAAGAGTTGCTTTGTTGGAGAAAGAGGCAGTAGAGAAGAGTTTGAATAAGCTAAAAGGGAACACTGAGCAAAAGAGAGTGGCTCTGTTGCAGATTGCAGAGAGAGGGTTGCAGAAAGTGGGGTTTGGTTTCATGATGGGAAGTGGAAATGTTGAGCAACCGGTGGAGAGTTCGGGCTTTAATAGTTCTGCTACTCCTGCTAGTACGACTGCAAGTACTAAATCAGATAGTAGTGAGTGTGAAGAGGAAGTTGTCAGTCTGGTATGCCTTATTTCTCATCCCAACAAAGTCCTAGTTATGGAGTGAATTATACTCCTTTAGTCTTTGAAGTTAAGTTATAGTGATGCTAAATGTGATAATCCAAGCTGATGATTCAATATGCTGTAATTGTCTGAGGTTCTGATACCTGTTTTATTCCTCATCAGGCCTCAACTGTGGAGAGAATAATGAAGAATTTACGCCTTGAAATCTGTCAATTGAGGAGATCTTTGGAGGAATCTAGGTACCTTATTTACAGACTGCAATACCTTCGATTGGAAATTTTTTTGCAATAGAGATATGAAGATAAAATACTGATAAGATCAAACTCTGAGGAAAGGCAGAAGTGATCTGATCATGGCTGGGACAACTAGAATCTTTGGATGCATGATAATTTGTATGGTTTTGTTTAGCTAGCTGTGATTATTAATGGTTATGTTATGCCAGGTCAGACACTGAGCGGCTTCAGAGCCTTGCCAATAAACAAGCTCAGGAAATTGCAGAAAACAGATTATACATAAAGAACTTGGAAGATAGAGAAAGGATATTGGCTCAAAATGTAATCATTTATACTATCAAGTTTTGGTGGTAAAAATCTTCTTTGTGCACCCCTGAAGTGGTGCTTTAGATTTTGCTGACTGCAATCATTTGTTTGGACCTGATAAGGTTGAGGAACTCCTACTGGAAATAAAAGAAATGGAATTAGAGGTTGCGAGATGGAGGGAAGCTTGCGAGTTGGAAGTAAAAGCTGGGAAGAAGGAGATTGATGAACGCGATAAAGTGGTAAACTATGCTCAGATCTTAATTGGATTGCTATTTTTCAGCAGCGCATGTGTTAGACAAAGTGTATTTATTTGTTAGTTTCATTATTGTTTGCAACTAGTGTTTATGGGACAATATTTGTTAGTCTCATTGTTCTTAGTCCCAAAGCTATTCTGTTAGAAATTCCAAGTTACCTTATAGACATCACATGATGGTTGCGATCTGAAAACATAATTACAGAACTCAGATAACTGAAAATTAGAACTTACTGTTTCTCCCGTTGTTACTGTGCTAACTTGCATTTAGCTGTATCTTGAGATACGAATCTTATCATCATTTTATTTTGTAATTCTAGTTTCATTTTAGCATATTCCACATATATATCAACATTGTGATCTCAAGTTCATACTTGGTATGGTAGTCAGATGTTATTTCATCTCCCTTGTTCTATCTCGGGTTTTTATATGTCTTCTGATTCTGGGCGCTATCATGGAATCATTGTCATTGATTAGGTCACCATATTAAAGCAAGAACTGGAGAAAACAAAGGCTGCTTTGGACGTATCAAACAGCAAGCTGAAATTGAAAGAAGAACTTGCAGCTGCAGCTATAGGTGCCCAGACAGCAGCCGAGAGGTCTCTCCAGCTGGCTGATAGCAGAAGTGCAGAACTTCGTGATCGGATTGAGGAGCTAACAAAGCAACTAGAAGAAGCAGAGGCCAAAGAGCGGAGCCGTCATAAGGTCAGGCATATATGTTGGCCATGGCGACCACTGAAAATTAACTCTGCTAGTACTGCGAATTCAAGATTCCACAATGTTAAGCGAATGCTGCCAGAAATGCAAGCCTTACTTCATTAGAACATGTGAATTAATACTTGTGTTATCTTTGATTGGCAAAATTTGTCTCATTACTTCCCCTTTCAAAGGTCTGTTATTTATTTCAGTCGTTCATTTATCGATTTCGACCTTTTCTCCTCTGCTGTGGAAAATTCCAGAGAGATGGTTTTAGGATGTCAAACTTCAACAAACTAATATCATTTCTATGATACATCAGGAGAGTTGCAAAGATACATGTTTGGGGGTCGTCGTAGAGTTTTAACACAATATGTTTGATTGAGCAAAGGTTTGAGTATAACCAAGAATACAACAACCATCATGTATAGGTTATTCTGCTACTAAATTAAGCAGACTGAGTTGAAGGCAACTGAATGTTGTTCCTGTCCTTGAACTTCATATCCAATTAACTAATCAAAGATTCCTCCAACTTCCTGTCTCATCATCCTCTTGACCTATCCATCAGTAAGCAATGATGAAAAGGAACTTCACAGTCAATACCGAAATCTAGATTATGTAATGTGGTTATACTCATTCTTTCCTTTTAGGCTTCACAAGGAAGGATTAAGAACACACCTGCTTAGCGGATAGACCAATGTCTTTCAAATCATCAAGCTGTCAAAATAAATTATTAGACTGTTGCAACCTTGATTTACTCTCTAATTATCATGAAAAATCGATTTAAAATGAAGATCACTCACATTCTTAAAGGGTTCTGGAGAATCTTCACGAAGTTCAAGAATGTATGTGGCTCTTTTCTCTCCGATCCCCTGTTGTGAATGCATCAATTAATTACTTGTGTAAAATAATGTGTAACAATGGTAATTGAAATTAGAAGCGTTCGTCACCTTCAATTTCTTCAATTCTTCCCTGTCCATGATAAAAGAAAGAAAACATCAAAAGTTAGTTGAAATAGAAATCAGTCGAGTATAGTTAGCATATAATCATCTCATTAGTTATCAAACCAGGAAACATAAGTCAGTAACCATAACTTCTAGATAGTACAGACTAACTTATAGAAGTAACTGATCCGGGTGATAATGATTCTAGAATCCACTTACTTCTTAGCAGTATTCAAGAACCTTAGATATTCTTTAACAACTGAGTTCTGCAACAACAGAATAAACTTGATGTTGAGTGTGACAAGGAAAGAAGTAGAATCGTAGATAAGAAAGTCGCGTTAAGAAGGATATTAGGTTTAACCTTTACTCCTGAATTATGCATGTTGAATGTTTCCCAGGGACTGCAAAAGCTTGCAACTTCTTGTGCATCATTTGTTTTGGCACCACTATGAGGAGTTGCTTGCTCCAAGAGATCGGTTGAAATTTCATCAAAAACATAATTATCATTTTTGGCACCTCTATGAGGAGTTACTGGCTCCAAGAGATAGGTTGAAATTTCATCAAAAACAGATGTATCATTTGTCATTGCCGTGTCTCTGTATGAAACTTCATCAAGAACAGAAGTATCATTTGTCATTGCCGTGTCCCGGTATGTCGTCGGGGTTGAGAAGTACAGAGATTTCAAATTGTTTGACAGCTCTTGCAGCCGTGCACTAATAGGTGGTGATACACGTTGATTGTCAAGTGAGTTGTAGTTTTCCTTGTCCATGTTTTCACCTAATATATAGACGACCATATAACAGGGTGAAATCAAGTGATTAATCAATCAATTTAAATTTCAGGATAGGTGTACATTAAGCATTGTGGCTTACCATTTTCATCCTTTGGCAAAACTTTAGTGGTTGGAGTAACTTCCTCATGGCCGTCCTCATTATGTGAGATCTCCTACAGTTGTTAATATTAAATGGGATTCCCCAGTTATTTAATTTGAAGAAATATGTAAAAGAGTACAAAAGCAATTGAAGAAGGCTCAGCACATTAAGTCGTTAGGTCACCTGAAAACGTGCTGTAGTTTCGTTTGTAATAAGATTTGGTAATGCTAGAGCTTCCTGATAAGAAATCAGAGACTGTTAGTTTTCAGTCTTCTGAATATAATACATTAAATTAAGATGGTAAATGCACAAACCGAGAAAGATGCAGATTTTGGGTCCTGTAGCACTAATGGTGATGAACCTTCCTGTGCACACACATGGAAGCTGTTAGAATCTAGAGATCATGACTAAGGAAGAAAAGAAGAAATGGAGAGGACTTTACAGCTTTCAGAAGTAATGCTTGTTTGGCAGTACTCGAAGTCATTTCCTACAAATGATGTTATATGAATTAATCGCATAAAACTAAAGTCAAGATACCTGGAGGCTCACATGCATTCACAAGAAGGAATATCAATAAGAGGGACAGCTTCACCGATGCAAAACCTTACCTCTTCATGCGTAGAATGTTCAGTTGCCAAATCGTTATCCAAGGAGCTCATCTGCACTTGAATAAAGGCCCATATAGAAAAATGAAAAACAAAGACCATCTCTTACCCTTTGTTTCCAGTGACATCGACAATAAGTGTCCTTTCCCTATAGGAATCCGGTAATAATTGCAGACTATACTGCATCTTTGATTTAACTTTTACCCCTTTGAGAATGCAATTTGTACATTTGTGAATATTAGACAAATAAGACTAGTTCGTTCACTTGTTTCCTGCTCAAGCAAAAGGCTCTAAAACATGTACTTAATTACCAAGAAAATACTCGGGTCCATGATTTTTTCTTTGTTGTTTAACTTCTTAATTTCATAATTAGGGCATAATTATCAGACATGAGGCAAGAAAGTAAGAAATAAAGTACCTTCTCAGATTTCAGCTGGCCTGTTTTGTCAAACAATTTCCTTCAAGTAAGAGAAGAAAATTTGAAAAAAAAAAAGGACTTCAACACAAGTAACACACAGAAAGAGAGGTAGATGCATATTTTTTCGATTTTAGAAGTAAATTATCATCAGAATACCTAGTTTTCAATGCTGAACCATTGGTAGCAGCTTTCTTTTCAGGAAATGGCATGCTGCGCACTGCTTGTTTCTTTGAAATGATGGAACTACTTCCATGTAACCGGCTCTTATGTGAAGCACTCGCCATATTTCTGACTGACCTACTAATTTTCTTAGTTGAGTCTGAGATGGCCCGACTAGTGCCTTGACCGCAACGAGAAGCTAAACTCAACATGCAGAGGGAGTCTTGGCAAAATGATGGATTCTGCATTCAGAATTGGAGACAGAAAATGAAAACTGGAACCCAATAAACTCAACCAAAAGATGCTGCCTGAAGCCTTGTCATAGAAAGCATACCAAGCAAGAGACCAACAAAATTCTGTTTGTTCCACCAAGGGAACCTTGCAGCAGGCGAGTGAGCTTACTTTCCCGGTACGGTACATGGACTTCATTTGCCTTCAAAGAATAAACAACATTCTGCAAGGCATATATGGACTTGTTGATCATCTTGATGTTCTCAACACAAGTTTGTCCATCTCTGCTCTTCCTTCTTGCATCCTCATAACCTGAAAAACACCAGCAATGGCCTGGATGTTAACACTCAAAACTCATGGATCAGGGACAATTCAGCTCTGAAGATGATGAACAAGAATTTTACCAGCCAAATCAACAAAATTCATCTTCCCCACTACCACATCATTCCCTTTTTCACCACAGGATGATACGTATATAATCAATCCTTTGTGGCTCCTACTTGGAAGCTCGGCAGCTGTCTTTTGATCCAGTTTACGCATACCACCACGGTCACCACAATATAACTTCTGAAATTCAGCCATGGAAGCCACTCGAACCTGAAAAGCAAATTATATTCAAATTCAATAAACCGCCATAACAGATTTATTTAGAATCGTAACAATCCATTAAAAAAAAAAAACTTCTTGCCTGAGAAAGCCCTTTGAGTTGAATTTTCCCATGAGCTTCCAAAATTGAAACTTCCTGTCGCTTTTGATCTAGCAGATCGTAAACACGATCTTGAACAATCTCATAGAACGAAATAGACACCAACTTTCCTTTTTCCTCAGCCACTGAAAGTACTTCAACCATAGCTAATACCGCTATACCGAGCTCCTCCTCCGTACCCTTCAATTTCAGAAGTACTCATTATAAGACTAACAGCAAAAGCTAAAAGTTATTTTTTTCTTTCTAACATCAGCAATAAACAACTCTAGAATCTAACCTGAATCATGTAGGATTTCCCACTACCTCTAGCTCCACAAGCTATAACAGTGGCGTTATGACCCTCAAAAACTCTAGATATCAGAGGCTTTACTTCTCTTGAATATATCACATCATTGCCTTGGTTTTGCTCATAGCAGAAATCTACCTCGTAACACTCTCTTCGACTACAACAAACAAACACAATTCAGGTCATTTCCACTCTTCCCCAATTGAAATATTAACAAAATAAAAACAACAGCCAACCAGACATAAAGAAACTAACTATAGACATGAAGTACCTAAGCGATTGCTCCACGAGTGTGACGGTTACGGTTTCAGAATCTTCTCCTTTGGGCTTATAAACGGAGAGCCACGACACCGAGCCCTCTTGGCTAGACTCAGCTTCCTTAGCCAAAGAGCCCCTCAATTTGGCCACGACTCGAACCTTCCGGTCACGAATCGGTACCATTTTTTCTTCAGTTTTGCTCCGATCAAGAGTAATAACAACAACTTGGAGGGATCAACGAGAGAGGAAGAGAATGCGAGACGCGTGTGAGATTGGGAATCTGAGAACCGAGGAGAGATTTTTACAGGGAAATTGGACCGTTAAGGGACGTTTTCAAATTTTGATTAGTTGGCGCTTCTCTGCTCTGCCGTGACTTAAATTGCCATTTTCAGATATGAACAAGGGCATTCTCGTCATAACGCTATCGTAGAAGAGTGCTCTGTACGAATTCGCCTTCGTAGCGGTGCGTTTTTTAGACTGATTACACAGTAACAACGAGTTCTTAAGGATAAGATTGGGTCGGTCCGGTTCGACCCAACTCCTTGTTTTTATGGGCTTAGCTTCAATTGTGATATGGTTGAGCCCAAAATAACAATATCATTTTGTTGAATCAATTTTGACCATTTGAAATGACTTAAAGGCTCGATTTGGCCCAACATTGTTTTTGGAGATCAAGTCGCGGCAAGACAAACCCAAATAACATTATTTTGTCAAATCAATTTGGAGCATTTGGGCCGACCCTCAAAACTTGATAATGACTTGAAGGTCTAGCTCACCTCGAGCCCTGATTTTTGAGTGTTGAATCTCGATTGTGCTCAAATTAAAACTAACCCAAACGGTGTCATTTTATTGATCTAACACGAACCATTTAGACGGAACTTCCAAACTCGAGAATGGCTTGAAGGCCTAGTCTGATCCGACTTGCAAAAATGAAAGATTAAGTTTTGATCGTGTTAGATTTAAGATCAACTTAATCGATTGAATCGATCTCTCAAATTTATTAATAGTTTGAAAATGGATTCAAATTGGGTTTAAATTGTCATCTTTATAGCAATGGGGGACCTAGATTTGAGGTCAAGCATAATTTAATTCATTAATTTCAAGTTGAATCCGGTTAATTTCTTATAATTGATTGGCCTGTAAAGAAATTGCGAAAGGATTAGAGCAAGAAATTAATCTTAAAGCTGAAAAAACTTCAAGAATAATTCTCGATCTTCAAAGTCGAGTTCGTCTTATTTATTGTGAGCTAATTCCTGAGATTCATAAGCTAAGAACAATTTTTGATGAAACAGACAGAAGCAACGTCTCATATAATAATTGTAATACGTAGTATAGACCTTATTACATATCTCAGATCGTACATGAAAGGATTAAAACCGAAAGAATGTGATATACTTGATTTCGATTCTATTTCTAATTCTGAAGTTGTTTCCGAGCACCAAACGATCTCCAATCTCTAATCTCTTGAGGCCTTTATGAAAAGTATTCTCCAGCAAGTGATTTAGGTCTTTCTACATTTTTCTCAATATGTAAGCTCTCTTAACGAATCAGAGAATCCGTATACTTACGATTGATATGAGCAACTACAAGAGACCTTAACCTTTATATACAACTTTCATATCGAGTTTTTCTATCACAAGGTCTATATAGGTCCAGTCCACACTAATTGGGATCTATTTTTCACCCGAATTTTGACCCATTGATTTAGATAATTTATTGGACCACTATATTATCTTTATCCGGATCAAATTACATAATTTAACTGATAATTTAATTAAAAATAAAAAATGCAATTAAATAGTGTCCAATTTTATAGAAATGGACAAAAATTTCCAACAATAATACGAAGAAGAAGAAGTATATACGTATGAACAGCCATCTCTTTAACAAGCATCACAACTCTTCCTACATGTTCCATAGTAGTCAGGAGAGCCAATCATGAAGACAGGGTTCCTTTGGCATTCCCCGATAGCAGCCCACCTCGGACAATTTTCATCCTCATCGGCACACTCGCTGCCGTCTGATCCGGACGAAACCAAAACCGAAGCCTTTCCACCGTCAATGGGTCTTAGGTAGAAGAATTTGGTAGCAGACCACATTTCACCTTCAAGGACAGGACATCTTAGATGGGAGCTACCCCTGTCTGGAGATGCATTGAGATGCACGTTGAAAAACAAGATTGCATTCCCTTTGATAGGCTTCAGAGTGTTGCCAGCTTTTGAACATTCTGACCAGATGCTGTTCTTCGGCTGCAAAAATTTGGATCATAATGCATGACGGGATCGGTTTTAATGATTCACTGAGAAATTGCTAACGTGCTATTTGTATCTGACCTCTGAATCGGGAAAGAGAATACCGCCACCGGATGTGACGTTTGAGAGATATAAAACAAGAGTTGCCATCAAAGGCTCCCTTGAGATCAGCGTGAAGTTACCGAGGTAATCAAACTTGCGGTTGACGTCTTCAAGCCCGTATCGCGTTACCTGCAGTGCATTGCCATGCTCTAATGTACAATAGACGTCAGATTAAGGACAGAAATATCAAACCGCATCGGAGTTTAAAATACAAAATAGTGTTACCTCTGGGAAGTAAGGTCCAAGCTGAAATTCTGTCTTCAATCCTTGCGAGTTTGTCATCCTGAAGTGCCCAAAGATAACATTGATCAATCCTACAGGGAACTTTAATTCGTTAACTGACTACACTAAGTGCAAGAGAACTTTGAATTCAAATTGATTATGTTTTGTCCCTTCTCGAAGAAGGACAATCATACAATTTCCAATTGTGATCCTTGCTGATTGGATCATCCATATACTATGGAAGAAGAAACTCCATGACAAACTTGGACAGAACAGACTACTTGAACACCAAGCGTTTACATTTATTAGCACCATTTGGGCAAACGCTACGTTTGAAAGAACATACTTCTAAGATTGGCAAACAAACATGAAGATGGATCGGAAATCAGAAATCAGAAATTTCACTGGCCAACTACACTCTGTAAGATACCGCATTTTCTATCTAAGAATGAAGAGAAATGGGAGAAGACAATAGATTACAGCACATTATCATTTACAAGCAAAGAATATTTAGCCCCAACTACACAAACCAAGAAATATAGGCCTGCTTGTCATCCACATCGGAATAAATGGAGTTTCCCGAGAAAACTTGCTAATGGAGGATGGAACCATATGACCACTTACATCCATTCTTAAAAGAGATTTTGAACTTTCATGACCCTCTCCAGAAGATGCTTCTTTTATATCTTGTGACTGAGATCAAAGGAAGTACTTCAAGTTATCTCCAAGAAATCAACCGACGATCAGCACATTGAAAGTAATAATGCAAACATCAGACAAGAATATACCAACGAAATAAGATGATCACATTCATCATCTGTCAAAAACCTTTCGTACAAAAAAACCCTGAATGAAAAACAAAAGAATGTCATATTCTTGGCCGAAAACCATTCAAGCATTGCGAATGAAGGGCGTGCTTCGGTTATTCACAATTGAACCTAAGTTTCTAAAGATTAAAATGAAGCAAAAACAACTCAGACATGTAAAATACAACATACAAGCAATGACAATTACAAGTGCCATCCACTATAACAAAAAGTGAACAATGCAAAAGTTAATCGAACTACCTGACCTCGGTCGCCAAGATAGCTGGACGACTTGCGATGGATCAACCCTGTTGCCTCGAGTTAAGCTAACTCTTCCAAGTTTACTGTTTAGCGCTTTGTTCCTCAATTCTTTCCTGCTACTGAACATAAAAGGAGACCAAAAAAAAAAAAAAAGCTTGACATGGGATAAAAACAATTAACCAACCAAAGAAAACAACTCATATCAAATTTAACGAGCTTATGAATGAAACCTCAAAACAATAGATAACAAGGATCAGAGGATAATCATTAATAGATCAACATATGCAAAGATGAAAAATCACGGCACATCTTGCTTCGCGAGAAAAGAAGTTAGCATCATAACTCCACAAACCAGACTTAAGTACTCGTACAGTCCAGAAAAATCAAGACTAGTTTTTTATCCTTGAGAACAGATAATCAGGATAAACAACTACAACCCATTAACACACAAGAAGATTCACATCACTGGTTTTCGTCTGAAGAATAATGTCAGAAACTGTAAGCCAGAGATCGAGGGCATAATCAAATTACGATGAAAGAGATACAATCTGAGCAGAATTCACTGCAAAATTCATTCAAAAATCACAAATTATATCAAATCACAAATTATATCGTATGGAACCAGTCGGATAACGTAGAGTAGAAGGAAACAGAGATGGGTTTCTTTACCTTTCTGCAAAAGAGCTGAAGACTGGACCAGTAAGTGCAACAAAGAAGAGAATGTACAAAATGGAAGCCATTTATGAACGGGATCTAGAATTGCAGAGAAAACACAAAACCCAGAAGATAAATTTCAGACCAAATTCAACAGAATCTTTATCTATGCGTGAAGTTTCAGAAGCTCAGGTTGTTGGTTGGTTAGTTCTTCATTGGGCTCTCACTTTCATGAGGCCGAAGCTTACCCTTTTATTTGTCTTCCCAAAGAATGTTCAGAGTTAATGCTTTTGTCCAAAAAGTACACCTTGTTGTCCCCTCCTTTTTCTTTTTAAATAATTAGGAAAAAATTAGAATACTTTTAATTTCAAATATATTTTTATTATTGATAATTTGAGTTAAGTTAAATTTGAGTATAAGATACTAATAAAGTTCGAATCCCTTATTTATATTTTCTCGATTGAACCTGTCGTACAAGATTTGTCTAGTGTGAAATACCTGATTGACGTGATTTGTAGGCTATTGCGTCAATCAGGAAATTTACTTAATGAGCATCTAAAGGATAGCGGCTGTGGGTTCTTCCGTTCAAAAAAGAATTCCTTCAAAATTATAAATTTCAAGTTATTTTTTCAGTATCGATAAATTTTACTCAAAGAAATAAACTTTTTATCAGTTAGAGGTAAAACTGCGTATTAAAGGACTTCTTCAGACCTTGCATTTTAGCAGGATTGTTATTATGTGATTGTTGTTGTTGTTGTTGTTGTTGTATGAATTTGATCTAAAATTAATAAGTTAATTTTAGTTTAATTGAGTTTCAAATTAAAATTGAATTCGAAATACTGATTAAACTCTTTAAAAATGATAATTTTTCTTTTAAAATTATTTTTAATTAAAAAAAGGACATTGAATAATAAATATTTGACGATGAATTTGAATTTACAAATTATTCAATTATTTTTATTTTTAAAATTTTTTTTATAAAATAAATAATAACTTTTTTTTATTTTGAATGGAGAAACTCGCAGCTGTTATCTTTTGGATGCGCATTAAGTAAATCTCTGGATTGACGCAATAGCGTACAAATCACGTCAATCGAATACTGTACACTAGGCAAGCCCTATACGACAGCTTCGATGTTGAGAATATAAATAGGAGGATTTGAAGTTTGAACACAAAAACTTATAATTAGCTTAAGTGCAATAATAATATTTGAAGTGAAATTTTAGATAGTTTTATAATAATTAAGATATTTAGATTTCTCAATTTAGTTAATAAGTTATTTAAATAGAATTGGGCGAAAAAATAGTGATTTAATTATAATTTAAATAAAGCACAAGTTATTTAAATTATAATACATATCCACAAAAGTGTGATGATGAAGGTGAAAGGCTTAAACGACACCGTTCGTCTAAATTGAATTTGACAAAATCACCCTCTTCATTCACTTATTTTACCACTTCTGGTATGTATATAAGGGGATCGACAAACGCACCAAAACCCTAACTCGTCTGTACCCGCTTCACCTGTTCGTTCGCTGCTTCGACTTTCGGGAGGTACCTTCTTTCTCATTTCCTCTTCTATATTTGTGAGATTAGTACTTTTATCTACTGGTTTACTGAGAAAATGCACGAAAATTTTAAGCCTTTGTGTCCCTAGTTTCGTTCTTTTCTCAGAAATTTGAAATAGTTCCGGAGGTAGTGTAAGTAGTTTTAAGATATCAGCGTTAGTGAAATTTAATGTTTTAGGGAGGGTTTGTAAGTAATTAATCTTTTTGTAATGGTTGTGTTCGGATGCGATCTTTTAACAATGGATTTTATTCGGAAAGTTCTGTTTGACTTGAAAAGTTTGTTTGCTGTTTTTGTATGAACTGCTTGCTGTCTCACTGAAACCTGTTAACTGATCTAGTTTGTGGTATGATCTTTGATAACTCATTAATCCTTTCAGGTGTTTGACTGAGGTTGTCAAAGCATTTCAGTTGTTAGTGCTAAGAATTTTAAAGAAACAAATTCTCATCTCTATCTTTGAGGGGTTTCAGTGATTGGGTGCTTTTGTTTTATAGACTGAGTAACTGTTGTTGGTGTTAGGTAATGGCTCCAAAACAGGCTAATACTGGTCTTTTTGTGGGATTGAACAAAGGCCACATTGTCACCAAGAAGGAATTGCCTCCACGCCCATCTGATCGCAAAGGAGTAAGTTGATTGCGATTTCAATGTCCTATATTTTGATCTACTAATTGTAACTTTTAGATTCTGAGTTGGTATGATGAACTGAGATACAACATTTTGGATCCCCTGTATGAGAAGTTAGATTCTCCGCATGACTACTGAATTAATCATTGCATTAAACACATTTTTGTTTGGCCTAGTCCCTTTGTCTTGAAGTTTGGAGCTATGCTCAATAAGCCACTTAATCTTTTAAATTTATTTTCAGAAAACGAGCAAAAGAGTCCACTTTGTGAGGTCTTTGATCAGGGAAGTTGCTGGTTTTGCTCCATATGAGAAGAGGATAACTGAGCTTTTGAAAGTTGGCAAGGATAAGCGTGCCTTGAAGGTAGCTAAAAGAAAGTTGGGCACACACAAGAGGGCCAAGAAGAAGAGAGAGGAGATGTCCAGTGTTCTCAGGAAGATGAGGTAAGTTTCTAAAATATCTTATGTTCCACCTGAGTAAATCCAAATTCCGATTCCTAAGCATCTTCGACCTGGCATATTAATGGTATTGTACAAATTTCTCACTTTCTGCTCCGATGATGTCCTTTCAGAGCCGGTGGTGGTGCTGAGAAAAAGAAGTGAAGTGCAATTCGCGATTTTATAGTCTGCAATGAATTGAATCTTTGTTTTGCAGTTAAAACCTAGTCAAGAGGTTTTTTGGTTGTTAAAGACTGAATCTTATGCCCTGAACTTTGTTTTGTTCAAATGAAATCAAACGATGATTTTTCAATTTTTATCTACATTATATTACATAAATCATAAATTTGTGATGTGGCCAAACACAAATTCTATACAAAGTTGCGGGAGCAATTAGCTTCACTGAGCTAAACTATTCATTTGAAAGTGTGATTTACCTCTCAGAAGTTGTTCACAAAATTTATTGGACAATGTTACAAGGAACAAAACCATTCAATGTGAATAGTAAATACATTCGTATTGAGTCAAGAACCTTTGTAAAAATGATACAACAAAATGTTACAAACTGAAGTTTAAGCAGTGACTAGTGACAGATCTTATTAATATGTGAAGCAAAATGAAAGGGTTGTATTCACGGCTTAAACTTCTGAGTGATCTTTCCCACTCCATCTCTGCAATCCTCTGCCATACGCCTTGCACCTTCCATGATGGCCGAACTAAATTCTACACATCCTCTCACCTTCTCCTTGATATCCACACTAATTTCCCCCGTGTTCTGGTTCAATTTTTGCATGGAATCACTAGCTTTCAATACAGCTGCATCTTTTAGTTCCTTGGCCTGTAAACCTGTTCTAATAGCCCACTCCTTCAAAATTGAAATGAACAAGAGTATCTTCTGTATGATCCTATCAATTACTCCTCTAGACTTCTCTCTTACATTATCTGCCATTAACTTGAGCTTATCCACCAAGTTTTCTGCTCTGCTAACTGTTCCTTCAACGGACAATTGCTGTCCAGCGGTAAGCCAGGTTACTCCAGCAGTACTCTCGTCACGAAGATCACTGTCAACAACCACCTTGATGCCCTGCCTCTCCCAACGATCTCTTGCCTCTTCCAAGGCTTTTGCCTGTTCTCTAGCTCTCTTTGCCTCATCCTCGGCCCAAGCCCTGAGTAACAAAATTGAAAATGAATGCCACTTATCCCTATCGTTTTACACAGGAAGATACGGAATGTTAGATCCCCAGAGTGTAGGACATCGACGCACTGAAAGTCAAATTATAAATAGGGATAGTTATGTGAAAGCACCCAGAAAAAGAATTTTAAGCCAACATAGCCAACTTAATATGTTCAGGTAACTTAAGCATGAAATCACTATCAATAGCAAATCTGCACATAACTATCGTCCACGATGTTAACTGTAATCATCAATATTTTTATTTTTACCTGGCCATAGACAGGGCTTTTCGTTCTACCTCCAACTCATATTGTAACCTGGAAATCTCCTGCTTTTCATTTTCTGTTTCTGTTTGGAGCTTGCTAATTCTTTCTTTTTCATATGATATCTGCACCTTGTTGGCCGTAAGATTTTGCAACTGCTCCTCCACTTCACGTCTTAACCTCGAAAGAATTTCCATTTCTGATTCAATAGCAGCACGTTCCCTCATCAAAGCATCATTTTCTCCCTCCCGCTCAGCTCTTAACCTTTCTAATTCAGATTTTGCATCCTCAGCCATTTTCTCCACAGCATTAATCTTTTCTCTCTCCAAGAGAAGCTCTCTCTCAAAGCTTGCATTGACATCTTTTTCAACCTGAGCTACTAGAGCATTATGTGCAGAAACAGCATTTTCAGCCATAGACTCTGCTTCAATACGGGCAAGCTCCTCATTCACTATCTCGGAAGCCTCACCAGTTGCAAGAGCTACTGCAGCTTGCGCCTTTGTGACAGGTCTATCAGGCCGGAAAAGTCTTGTGCAACCTAAGCATATGGGGGACATAGAGCACACAAATCAATAATCAAGATCATACAATTCAGAAAGAATTCTGTAGACATGACCCACCGAAGGCAAGTGATATAATTCCTTGATCTCCAGCAGACAAATCAGCTATAAGGGCAGGCCATGCATCTGGATTTATTTTATCAATATCTCTAAAGCCAGATTGTTGGTACAACACCTATATAAAATAAAAGATTAGATCCGTATCCAACACCTCATATCCAAGTATACAAGCAACATAGCAGTAAAGAGATAGTCAATATAGAAAGACAAGATTCATCTTGTGTTCAAATTATACAAGATAATTATAGCCAAAAAGCTTTGAACTTTTGCAACCTTTTCATTAGCTTCTGGAAGCTGTTTTTTCTCTAAAGCCATCTTCCAAGTTACAAGATCCTGACGTGATACAGGGCTGCAGCAGGAAATCAGAGCAGTACAATATTAGAAGAGACAACCAGAATACTTCTAACAGCCTATTCATTAGAAAAAAGAAGATAAAGCACTTCATCATGATATAGTACTTGAGAAGAATATATCATACAGGCCTTAACAATGCATATTCAAATATCTTGCTTGCGTCCTAACTACAAAAAATAATGTTTTGCACGTAACTTAACCAACCAAAGGTGCATCCTGATTGAATTAACTATTGATAATAATCAATTCTTTCTCCCTGACGACTGATTGCAGCTCTTGGGGATAATTACAACCTAAGGAAACAGAAAATCTAAGCAGACCAGGTCAACATGGACATGCTGTCACCTTTCAGGGAGGAAGTAAAATGGACCTTGGTCTTCTGAAGAAGATAGCATATCATTTTTTGAAAGCTTGCTGGATATCAGACCTGCTTCAGCCAAACCTGGAAATCCAATTCCGTATTAACAGAAAAGTAGCAAGGTTCTAATCGATGAGCTTACAAATGAAGAAGCTGACAAACAATCCTCACCTTGAATGGATGGGAAATCAGGATCATCAGGAGTGATATCATCAAATGCAAGTTCCGTGACATCCTCTATATACATAGCTGGATATACTTTTGATACTGTGCTCCTTCAAGAAGTTGCAAGACAATCATAATCAAATGTCCAAATGACTGGCAGAACCAATGCAAGAAACTCCAATTCCACAACCAAACAATTAAAAGATGCACACCTAGAAAGACAACTGCTAGCAGAAACTATCCAACGAGCATATTCACGGCGTGTACATAGATCACTGGGTCGAACATCAGCTTCAATAACCTTGAAAAGGATATTTCAATCAGAGAATGCAAGTCATTGTTTCATCTATTTACAAGTTAAACATCACTAACTAATCATCCCAGAATATCAAACACATGCAGGATATAGTAAAAGTACCTTCAGCACTTGCAATGCTGCCAAAGCTTGGGCTTGAACCTGATCAACAACTGCAGGAACTAATACTTTTCCAGGAGGCACTTTCAAAAATTCAGAGACCACGGATGGAGCAGGTATACCAGCAGAAGGTAAGGAACTTATGTCCATAGGACTTGATGTTCTGCCATTTATCTCATTTTCAATAGCTGAATCTTTTATGTGTTCTATTGAATTGTCTGCAGCTGATGCAGAGGTTTTTTCAAAAGTCTCATTTCTTTTTGATTCATTCACCTGTGGGAATGAAGTATTTCTCTCAATGGAGACATGCAAAGTCTGGTTTGCATCAAGGTTTTCTTGGTTTGAGTGCAAGGATAAGGTTTCCCTATCATCTACTAAAACATGAGTTTCTGGAACTGTATCCAACTCTGAACTGACTGGAAGAGTCAGTACTAAAGGCTCCAGGGATTTGAAAGCAGTTGAATTGGAAGAAATTGGTGAAGGATCAGGTATCTCTTCAACATTTGATCCAATTAATTGTTTATTTCTGTCAATATTATGGCTTATTGCATCCAATGAGTCCACATGTTGACTGTTGACTATATTTTGGTCAATTTGAGAATTAGATTCAAGTGCTATTTCAGAATCTGGCGAATCCAATGAACCAAGAGTCTTCTTAACAACTATCTTGTCATCAAAAGCAGATTCATATCGTAACTCTTCTTGAACATTATCACTAACAACCTTTTCTTCTCTACCATGTCTATCCTTATCTGTTGATAAGACTTCACTGGCTTCACCACCATTATTTTCGCTAGATGCATCATGAAGTACGGAAGATGAAGAGAGATCATTTTGTATACCTGTATCACTCTCCAGATAACTATCATCAGGCTTCACGCTCTTTCCCTCACTCTTATTCTCCTCAACTTCATTATAATCATTTTCACATTGCAATGAAGTTTCCTGTTGAGCTGTCAATGGCTCCATCTGTTGTATGGGTTCTGTATGTAGTAATACATTTATTCATTACAACAACAAATAAGGAGTGAAAAAATATACCAAGTCCTGGAACCTCACTCTTCGCCTAAACATGGAATATCAACACAGCAGAATGCCAGAATACAACGTTTGCATACAGACAATGATATTCCAATCAATAAAAGCAAAAACAGGTACATTTTACTAAAATCTCTAGACTTTCACCCTTTATTATTGTAACAAAAGGGAAATTACTTACTTGATCTTCGCTTGCTTAAAGACAATGCTGCAAATGTAAGACTGGCCATTATAACGACCCCAGCTACTCCAGCTCCCACCATCCCTGAAAACTACTTCCAAAGTGTTATTAGTCCATATTCCTAAAAAAATTTCACAATAAATTCCTTAATTTCTCATTGAAAGAGATGTTAACTAAACTAATATACACAATTAAACCAAATTCATCAAGGTAAAAATGAAATAACTACAACTACCTTAAAAACTACCATTCAAATCAGTCAAAATGAAAACGTCATTAACAACGAAGATTGATATAAAGGACCCCAATTAACATAATGAGCCACTCTCATACCTCCAAGCCATTTCTTTCTCTGCGACTCAATAGTCTGCTCTTCGCTATCCGAATCGGTCCATCCAGCGAAATTATCATCCGAGGAGACCAACCCGACCCACGAACTCCGACTACGACGTCCTTCCACTCCATTCCCACAAAAAATTCGACATTGACGATCGAAACCCCCAATTCGAAGCGTCCGTGGGAAAACAGCAGGCGATCCCTTACCGGTCTTGCAATTGAAGGCCAACCGGATCTGGAGAGAGGACGGAGAACAAGTTGCAGCCATTGATGGTGGTTGTAGGAGAAGGTGAAATCCCAGAGACTGAGAATTAATTTGAATATTGAAGGAGACTTCTAGGGTTTTGGTGTGTAATCGTAGCGAGACAATAGCAGAGTGACTGAGCACTTTTATCTATAACTGCATTTTGTCCTTATACAGTTGAAAACGGGTCAACGGTGATCTCATCAAACGACACGTCGTTTCGAAAAAGGGTTTTTACAAATTATTTGATAAATTTTATATTATTATTATTATTATTATTATTATTATTATTATTATTATATTAAAAAATATCACCTGAGCTATAAAATGGATTTACTAAATCTAGGTCTGAAGTCAGAGAATTAAGGTTTAAGATACAATCAACAATGTTTTACTAATTAGGAGACATAATCAATGTTTAAAAAGTTAAACTGTAAATTTAAAAAAAAAACGTTAAACTGTAAGTTTAACCAATTAAAAAAAGTTAAAATTTAAAAGTAAGAATGTCAATAACACGGGTCATTTGTTTTTTTAAGCAAAAAAATTTTAAAATAATAACTGTAAATTTAACCGATTAAAAAAAGTTAAAATTTAAAAGTAAGAATATCAATGCCCCGGGTCATTTGTTTTTTTAAGCAAAAAAATTTCAAAATGACATCATTTTTGCAAAAAATAGGCTGATCATTGGCCAACCCAGGCAAACCATGGTCGGTCCATAACTCAGCTAACTCCGACCCAGGCAAACCATGATCAACCTATGACTTGGTCCCGGCAGATCATGGTCGGCCAATGACTCGGCCAACCTGGGCCAAAAGCGGCCAAACAAGGCAAACTGAGCTATTATTGCTATCCCTATTTAAAAAGTTAATTCAATATTAAACTTTTATAAAATTAATTAAAATTTTAATAAAATTTAATATTTTAAAATATGATTGAAAATAAAACTTTATTTATCAAATATTTTAAATTTTAATTAAAAAACGTTAAATAAAAACTAATTAATTTATTTTGATTGATAAGAACTTATTAATTTACAAAATTTGACTAATTAATTAATAAACTGATCACTTTTTAACAATAAAAGTTATTAAAATAAAATAAACCAACAAATTAAAAATCAAATAAAACAATTTACAATTTTTATAGTTGAATCGATTAAATTTTTTAACCATTAGACATAATTTAATATTAGAGATGGCAAAAGAACGATAGGCCCAAGTTACCTATAGTTAGAGTTTGGCATAATTTTTCTTTTCGATACAAATGTGACACAAAACTCAATGGACTCAGGACCATAGGTTCTTGAACTTTATCAAAACGACGCTGGATTGCTCGAGTGGGCCGACCATGCTGAACCCGAAGCCAACCCAATAACTTCTTGTTTTGAAATCTTCCATGCATGAGTTATGCTTTGCAAATAAGAGGAGGTGACCTCTTCATACTGTTTCATTTTGAACAGTTCAGTTCCATAGAACTAGATCACTGTACTTGGTCCCTATGGACCAAGATCTTTGGAGCAGAAGAGAGAGCTGTGAAGAGAGTAACAATAACTTCACTTTAAGAAAAATGATGCAATGAATCTCTTGCTCTTGATTCTACAAAGTAAACAATAATTCTTCCAGTCAGGTATTAAAAGGATAGAAGTTTGAGGTGGTGAATTTACAGTTTCCTTCTCATACCGAACCTGCAAACTTCAAACTTCTACTTCACGAACTTTATCGCCGGGGTTTGGCGTGCTTCCTTCCCATATTTCAGCTAGCTCCCTCCTAATCCATGAGACCACAATTACAGGTCCTAATGTCGAAGGCACCTGCATAATTTCACCAAGGAATTAAGCTCAAGAATAAATTTGCCACGAACGATGAAACAGAAATGGTTAATCAGGAGAAAGTATGCTACTTTATAGTTGACTTGGACAGATTCTCAATCATTGACATAAGACCATTCATAAAAGCAATATTTCATAAATTTCTCACTAAGAGGATATCATAATGCTTTCTACACTTGCAACTAGGCTAACATTTAGCAATTGGTAGATAGCATGAGGTTAACACACTTAAATGTGTAATAAAATGTTAAAAAAAGAAATATAACGATAGGTGGATATGTTAAAAGGAAGTTACAAAGATCAATAAAAGCAAAAAAATAAATAAGAATAATAGTAAAACATGTAATAATGAAAGAAAGAAAATATCAGTGTGTAAAATTCCAGCCGAAATGCCAAGAACTTGCACAAGTTTAGTTGAAAGGTGTACCAAATATAGAAGTGCAGGTTGAGGTGAGTGAGTCAGAATGCCAGCTGCTAGAGCAGTAACCAATCCAATTGCATATCCAGGAAAAGCATACCATATGTATTTGTGCCCTTTTGAGGAACGTAAATCTATGAGATTTAGTGGATCTCTGCTCTTTCGATAATCAAAACAAAGGACCAAGGCTAGAAGCATGGCAGGGATAGCCTGCAATAACAACTGTGTCAAAAGAGATGACAGAACACGATACCAAAAAGGAGCAGATGCTGCAAGAATGATGATTCAGAAATAACGTTGTAGGTGAAGATTCCATAAAAAATCTTCAACTATATAGCAGAACCCAAAAACAATCACTCGAAAGAAAATTTTGTTATTATATGCAGGAAATTTGATGGCAAAAAAAGAAAAAAAATCCGTGCATCTAGATGGTAAAATGCTGCCGTAAGACCATTAACTTGAAAAACAATCATACCATGTCACCCAGGCCAAGCATCATGAAATCTGCATTACTTCCTCCAGGAACTGTACTGCCCAACAAATTCCTGGGGAAGACTATTTTCACTGGCAATTCAAGCTTCTTTGTTATCAGTTGCAACCCAGGAAGACTCAGACTATTAGCCACTGTATGAATAGGATTTGATGCTTGTTGTGTAGCTACTGATACCATTACATTTGCCCCAAAGAACCTCTCTGAGAAGAACACCCAGAATATGTCGTATACAAACAGACATGCAAGGAGCAATGCACATATTTTGATGTTTGGAAGACGCACATGGCTTACAAAAGCAATGCATATAGATATCCCCAACAAATTGTTCAATATCCAATGTCCAGATATGAGCCAAGCTGCAACTGTAATAGAGCATGCCAACAACAATAACCCCTGGAATCGTGTATATGTCTTTGAACAGCACCGGGACACAAATGGATCTGTAAAACCACAGTACGATCTAATATGGGTAACATAAGGGGAGAAGCAGAAGAACAGGGAAGAAACAGAGGCAATGGCCGTGAATGCAGTGAGGAGTTGTGAGACAGAAGAAAACAGGTAAAACATCAGAAGTAAGCTGCAAGAGCTCACTATGGGGATCATTAATGCTTGAGACCTGTCCAATGTAATTGAAGCTTCTGATAGGTCACGGTTTCGCTCCATTTCTTTCCCATAATTTAAAGCTCGAAATGCCGATCCAAATGTCACTGCTACTGCTGTTACAATGAGTGTGACAGGAGCAGGTTCCAATAGATAAAAGAGCTTCCACAAGGGCTCCATATTGAAGAGCTGACTTTCTAAAAACTAATTATGTCAAGAATGCCAGACTGTTCACCACACATAAAAAGAAATAAGCCCTATAGCCAAATTTCTCTTTTCTTTTTGATAGACAATTGATAGGGAGAAACTCGTCAAGCCTGCCGGAAAAAAAGAAAGGAAGAAGAAGCTACTCAATGTCAAAACTGTAATTGAATTGGATGAATACTTGATTCAATTAGCAACAATAAATTTAAAGAACTGAAATCCACTACTCGCTGGATGCATCCTGTACACAATTTAGCTCTCTGTACACAACTATGTAACAAGATAACAAGGAATTGTTCAGATTATTGTAACCTGAAGTAAAACAAAGGTAAAACAGAAATCTAAATTTGCAATCTTGTTTTGACTTTCTCAATTGAATTAAAAATCTGAAACTAAAAACAAACCTTCATGAATAATAAAAATGGTATTCCTCATCAAGAAAAAATCAAACATATGAGAAAGAATTCAGGTTTCCAATGGACTGAACACAACAAGCACCACTTCACAACCAAATATATTCACACATATTCAGAATGAATTCAAGTTCAAGAAAACAAACACTAATTCACAACCAAACATTTCAAATCAAAGAGGTCAAAACTTCCTATTACACTATTCACTCAATTTTCTCAGCATACAAACATCGAACCACCACCCAAAGCTCATAAAATCTGCTCTTCCACTCTAACATCTAACTCTATAATAAACGCACTAGCATCAAACTTCACAACCAAACATTTCAAATAAAAGATGCCGAAACTTCCTATTACACTATTCACTCGATTTTCTCACCATACAATTATCAAACCACCACCCAAAGCTCATACAATCCAATTCTGCTCTTCCACTCTAACATCTAACTGTACAATAAACGCACTAGCATCTAACTTCACAACCAAACATTTCAAATAAAAGATGTCAAAACTTCCTATTACACTATCCACTAGATTTTCACAGCATACAAACATCAAACTACCACCCAAAGCTCATATAATCCAATTCTGCTCTTCCACTCTAACATCTAACACTATAATAAACGCAATAGCATCTAACTCTGTGAATCTAACAATTAACCGAACATGTCCGGTAAAACACGTGAAAAAGGTGTATGCATTTCGGCACATATAGATCTAAAGAAAAAGACTTTTGAGAGATTTAGAGTCTCTGGAACCGAAATTTTGTATGATTGAAGAGATATTCTTTGACCTTGACTTGGAAGAGTTCGAAAGACTTTCTTCCTCTTCAGCCCACTCTTGTCTGCTGCGATCTCAATTCTCGTAGATTGAAACAAAAAGAGAGAAAATGGATTGTGTTCATTTTTACGGCTTTGCCCTTAACAATTGGACTTTATATTTGTACACTAATTTTATTTTATCGTATTTATTGTAAATAAACATATATAATTATTACTCCATAAAATATAATTATTTTATCAATAAAATAATTAATAACTTAATATGGTGTATACTCAATTAAAATAATTAATAGTGAATTTAAATTAATAGAGAAAGTTTTTAAAAATTTAAAATATTTAACACAAAACTTCAAGTATTAAAAATTTATAAATTTAAAAACATCACTTAATCATCTTCTAAAATATTAAAATTATTATATACTAATATTTATTTTTTAATTTGGCAATTTAAATATTATATACTAACTTGGAGTTTGGTCTATAATTGTTTGTTTATATCAAGGAATATAAAGCTAATTTTAGGCATCGGTTGTTGAGATGTCAAAAAAGGTCCCACTTTATTTTGGATTGGGTTGACCAAAGCACAGGCTGATCATAGTCAACTCGACAATAATAGAGATGTTAAATATGACTCGGCCTAATTTTGACCTGAGTCGATAAGGGGCACGGGCTAACCCAATCCGATTAGTGATCCAATCGTTATTTTTAAAATGACATCATTTTGTCAAATGAGGTTAGACTAGATCCTATTGACATCTCTAGTCATTAGTATGTAACTAAAAAACAAGAATCTAAGTCATCCTTAACTTTAATAACGTGTGTATTTTAGCCTCTCTTTTTTTTTTGTTCAAATTGAAATTAAGACTAATAAGAAATTTAATATTAATGAATATTTGTAATACATTTATTTTATGTAAAAGGTTTGAAATAATTCTTTTTAATTGTTTATAAACTAATATTAAATGCTACTTTATTTGAGGTAATATTTTTAGTTATATAAGTTTTTTTAAAATGGAGGAATCCCGCAATCGTTATCCATTGGATGTGCACTGGGTAAACCTCCGAATTGATGCAATAACCTGCAAATCACGTCAACCGGGTACTCCGCAATAAACAAGTCCTATACAAAAGGCTCGATCAAGAGAATGTAGGTAAAGGGATTCGAATATAGGACTTTTTAGCCTCATACCCCTAACTCTACCAACTTGACCACCCTCTAGGGGCATTAGTTATATAATACACTCATTCTTAAAGTTTAAGACAATGTTTTAAAAATCAGACCAGAAATTAAACCAATAAAGTAAGAAGTTAAAATATTTAATCGGTATTAAATTGTCATAAAATTAGTTAAAGATTGATTAAAACTAAAAATTTTAAATATGATTGAAAGTATTTTCATTTATAAAAATTAATTGATTTTTATTTATAAAAATTGATTAATATGTGAAATCGATCGATTAAATTAATAAACTAATCAATTTTTAATAATAAGGATTATTAAAGTAAATCAAATTAAAAAATTAATAATCGAATTGAAATGTCAACTAAGTCAAGATTTTCACAGTTAAACCGGTTGATCTGATTAGGTTTTTTAATCATTAGTTTTTAGAATTATCTAATAATACTATTAACATTTTCAGTTTTATGTTTAATAAGAATATAGTAGGTTGGTTCCGATACGAGTTTAAGATCATTTTCTACCGATGACAAGAGAATTAAATTGTTATTTTTTCAATATATAATATATAAATTATAAAATAAATTGTAATATTTTACTAATCTATGAAATAAATTATTTAATGAATTAATAATTAAACATAAAAATTAATTTAACATGTATAATTTATTAAATCTAGAGAATATAAACTTACTATAATTAAATTTAATGTTTTTACACCATTTTTAGTTTATTTAAATAAATTTTATTTAATTTAAATTAATATGAATAAGGATTAATTTAAAAAAATCATAAACTTTACTCAATTTTGTAAAACTAATCCGATCTCTAAAAGGTGGTGATAAAATTCTCAAACTTTTAGCTTTTTACAATAAAAATGTGACATTATGTTTTTCGTTAACGTGATTGACGTAATTTTCTATGTCAAATTAGTATTTTTGTTATTTGGCAATCACATATTATATTTTTGTCAAATTTTATTATTTAATAAATACAAATATCAAAAATCTTAAAATAATTATGCTTTATTTCTTTACTTCTTGGTTGACACTTCTTCCTCGATCAAACCCAATTAGGAATGTTAATTTTGACCCGCTTCAGCCCAATTTAAACCTGAATTTATCGGGTCATAGGCGAGAGATGGCCAAAATGGTTCAGTCAGACTAGAACAATAAATACAAAGTTATTAAAACGACATCATTTTATAAATTTTTTAAAAATTTAAAAATGAGTCAAACTGGCCCACGGGCCATCCAACTAAGAGTCTAGCCAGGGCTGGCCAAAAGCGGCCTCAACTTGGCGTTATCCGTTGACATTCCTAACTCCAATAACTTCCTCATTTTGTGATGTGACAAAAATACAATATATGGCAACTATATGATAAAAGCACCGGCCCATTTACATCTCTTGCTCCAAATCCAATAGCTTCCTCAACTTGTGACGTGACAAAAATACAATATATGGCAACTATATGATAAAAGCACTAATTTGACATATCATGCCATGTTATTCAAACTTAACATTGGATTATTTTTACAAAATATATTAAAAGTTGAAGTATTTTAATGTTATTTTTTTAAGTTCAGATTAATATTGTAAAATTAATTAATGTTTGTATTCTTTTTTGAAAAAATAATATAATATCCAAATTTTAGTTAATGTAACTCTCTTTATTAAGCAAAAACCTTGTTTATATAAAAGATCCAAAATATTCCTTAAAGCATTTGTTTTTTCGATTTATTACACAAGTTCATGCGGCTTTAAATTACCTGTTCTATAATTTTCTATGCCCTTCGTTTCAATATATCCAGCCCATCTTCTCTGTCCTAGTTATAGGATTAGATCTCCTATTCTGATTATGATATTCCTATCATATTCTATTAATTAATCTTATTTATATATTTACGTGAACTCCGTATAAATATGTAGATGAGATTTAATAGAATAAAATTGGATCATAATATTTGATGTAACCGGATATTGTATGGTTGGATGTAATTAGGAACATTTGGGCACAGAGTTTACGGCACGTGAGATTTGAAGCCGGTTCATGCCATGTTTAGTTATATATATAGAAATTCATTGAAACCCTTAAATAACTATGTAATTTTGCTGCGAATTTGTAATGTTTACTTTATCTTCTTGTCGTTTGTTTTTCCCTTTTCTCCCTTTATTTTCTCTTTGTCCGTGTCTTCTTGTTTGTTGACTTCTGGTTCGATGAACACATCTGCATTTTTCTCAGGAAAGCTCGAGGGATCCTAATCGAAAGTTATGATATACACAGTTGGCCTTCCATCATAAGAATGAACATTCTTCATCAATCTGATACAGTAAGTTACTCAGTTTCTCAAGATTGTCTTATCTTCTTCTTTACGTTAAAACTTCACATACATGCACAGAGATTCAGATTCAGATTTTCATTGGCTCCGCGCTTTCTTTTTCTACTTCCAAGAAACACAAGATGAACACAGCACTAGCTGTAATGTTGGTCGCACTGGTTCTGCTAGAGTTCACATCTCGGTCGACTCGGTGCATCGGTGAAGATGGTCGGCTCCTCCTGGTGCCTATGACTCTGGTTCACAATGCCTCGGCTAGTGGTGCCTGTAAGTTTGTAACGATGGTGTCTAGTTCTCCATTAACGAGAATATACCATTTTCAGTGGCTGAGATAATGATATTTATCTTGGGATTTGTGAGAATCTTTTCAGTATTTATATTTAGTAATCATATATCTTTGTCTCTTTCCATATTTGTTTCTCTTTGTTTGTTTGCTTTTTCTGAACTACTTGAGGTTTGGATATTTGTAGTTTGTTTAGATGGAAGTTTACCTGCGTATCATCTGCACACAGGCTTCGGTTCTGGAGAAAACAACTGGATTTTGCAGTTTGAGGTAGGTTTTCGTTCAGTTCTTGATCTTTTGTTCAAGGAACGAAGATAAGTTTAGGAAAAAAAAAAAGGATTTCCAGAGAAAATATCCATATCAGAACTTGCCATAGGTGATCTTCTCTTGTAATGGTGCATGTTAAAAGAGCTTTTGTGAATTCAACTTATAAACAATAGCTTCCACTAGCAACTAAAATCTTGTTTTAACAGGGAGGAGGGTGGTGCAATGATATTCCAACATGTTTGGAGAGAGCAAAGACTAGAAGAGGATCAACAATCTACATGAGGAATCTGGAGATCTTCTCAGGAATCTTAAGTAATAATGCTTCCCTTAATCCTGGTAAGCATACTCACTTCCCGACATTTAGACACTTCAAAACTCGATCTAAATTAATATTTTCATATAACAAGGACTATGTACCTGGAGAAGTAATCAGATTTTCACAAATCACTAATGGATCTCGGATCATGAGTCAGATTTTTACAACTGGAATCGAGTGAAGCTTAGATATTGTGATGGAGCTTCTTTTGCAGGTGACATGGAGTTCAAAGATGGGGTATAGCTCAGTTCATCAAAATTTCCATTTTCTTACAAAACAATCTGTCATATAACCTTAATCTTACCAGGCTTTTGACATTTTTGTTCATGTAATCTGGATTTTAATACAACTTGCATGCCTGAAACAGGAGTCAGTACTTTATTTCAAAGGACAAAAGATCTGGGAAGCACTTATTAATGATCTGCTTCCAAAAGGGTTGGGACAGGCAAGTCAGGTAAAAATCAGACAATTTTTAAGGAAATGCAGTTCGCTTCTAACTATTCTCTGTAGGTTTGTGTAATTTGGATGAATATTTTTTAGAAAAATTGTTTAATTTTTATAATTTTTTATTTTTTGTAATTTTTAAATTTTGTGCACTTTAATTTATAAAATTATTGAAAATTTATTTATAATTTCAATTTTTTAGAAAAACCCTTTCTTTAAACTTTGGTTAAAAAATAACAATAAAAAATACAAGTATGAATATCACATGCATAAATTAAATGTTAGTTATATAATAATCCAACTTATTTTATAATTTTAAATCAAATTAATTAAATTCCACTCAAACTACACATTTATTATAAATATCTTAAATTAATAATTCATGTTGAGAGGGAGAGTCTTGAGCAACTGGTAAAATTTACTTCTTTGTCACCTTATTGAATCACATGGTCAAAATTTCGAATCATAGAAACAATTTTTTGTAAAAAATATTACAAAGGAAAGGTTGGGTACATTGACCCTCCTAAAGTGAGGAGCCTTGTGAACTACTACATTTCCCTAGACTCCACCCAGTAGGGAGGCGAGATGAGGAAGTGGTTGGACTTTACAATGAGTAAGAGAGGAGGGAGTGGCAGGCAAAAAGACGAAGTCTGCGTTTAAGCATTGAAGAAGCCAGAGCAAGGGTGGCGGTAGCCCCTCCTTGCTAGCCTGGGCTACCGCCACTGACTCCGCCCCTTAGCAAGAACTAATATATAAATGAAGAGATTTTTTTAAAAAATTGAAAATTAAAATGATTTTTTTAATTTAAAATTTTCTAAAATTTCTTAAATATCTAAAATTTATTATTTCGGATAATTATGCCTTTTATTTGAGCCGGAATCCCACGGGCTTGAAGAAACCCTAGTAACGGTTTATTCCTGTCTCTCTCCAGGCGTTGCTTTCAGGTTGTTCTGCAGGGG
The DNA here is from genome assembly GCA_025629805.1 of Erythroxylum baracoense. Classification (NCBI taxonomy): domain Eukaryota; kingdom Viridiplantae; phylum Streptophyta; class Magnoliopsida; order Malpighiales; family Erythroxylaceae; genus Erythroxylum; species Erythroxylum baracoense. The sequence goes on along the minus strand of JAOTAY010000006.1, from coordinate 37,459,076 downwards.
GCTTATCAGCAATCATCCACTGTGAAGAGTTCACTAGGATGTTACCAAGAACAGCAAGAGTAAAATGCTTAAGTGATGCAGGATTTTTCATGGACGTGTAAGTTCATAGTAATTTGAATGATTTGATCTTCCAAAGCAAATGTATGGTAGAGATATTGGTTGTGTTTCTCTGTTCTCTTGCAGAAAAGACATAAGCTCGGACTACAGTATGAGGTCCTTCTTCCAAAACCTTGTTTCTCTCCAGGTACAGCTATGGAACTTCTGTGAGTTTATGAAACTGCATTCGTTGTATGATCTGAAATGGAAGTTGTTGCAATTGAGTTTGGCAGGGAGTAGAAGAGAATCTAAATGCAAAATGCACCAGTCTGGTTTCTGATCCAAGATTGGTACATTTTCTCCTCAGATCTATCAGTTTCTGACCAAAATTCAAGTTCTAAGCCGATTCGGATAAGTTCAGACGAGTCTAATGAGTATCTTCTTTCTTTTGTATTTTTCTGTAGTGCATCTTTCCACAATACTCCCTGCCATACATTACAACACCACTGTTCATCTTGAACTCAGCTTATGATGTGTACCAAGTAAGTTATTTCCAGGAACTTGACCTGAACTGCTTCCAAGAAATTGATGCCAACCTGACAAGAGCCTCAATGTTCGAAACAGTTCGACAATATCTTGGTTCCGTCTTCATCAGACCCACTTGGACATTGGAGAAGTTGCAAGAGAAGCCCAGAAGAATGCAGTTCAACACAGATGAACATACTGCAAGGTCTGAATCTGTCAGCTTTCCTGCTCGAATTGCAGAACTTTGTTTAACATGTTAATGATATTGCAACTCCAGGTTTCAGGGATGACATGTTGGAAGCTATTGCGTCCTTGGATTTCAAGAAAGGAGGGATGTTCATAAACTCGTGCTTCGCTCATTGCCAGACCGAGTTACAGGACACATGGTTTGATTTCAATTCCCCAAGAATCAACAAGAAGGTATTCTGTTAATTTATATTTCATTTCACTACAAATCATGATCACATTTAATTTTGTGATTTCAATGGAAATATTTATGCAGACCATTGCTGAAACAATTGGCGATTGGTACTTCAATAGGAATGGAAGCAAAGAGATAGATTGTCCATATCCATGTGACAAAACCTGCCATAACGTACCACCAGTTCAGGAGACATTTTGCGCATAAGATTCTCTTATTATTGGAATTGTAAATTATAGAATGAAATATAAATTAAATTAGACTTTAATTCATGAATTTAAATTAGGTTTTTAAAATTTATTTTAAACTTGATTTAAATTATTTTATTTTTATTTAAATTCATGAATTATCAAATTATATAAAATTTTGTTTAGAGTGAATACGAAGTATATTAAAACAAGAATGAACAAAAAAGCAATGACTCAATTTACATCAAAATTTTAATTTCATTTAAAGATTTTTTTACGAAAAATTAAGATCGAATGCATTAAATTTTATAATGTAAATAATTATTTTAGTTGGAATTTGTCACTTACTCTCTTATTTAACTATAATATATTTTTTTTATTATATTATATTTTTAAAAATATGTTATTAAATTTACAAATAATGGAAATTTAATAAAATACAGATAGAAATATTAATGAGTCGGGCCGAGCTTGGTCCGACCATGGGCTAGGTCGGCCTGGTCGGGTCTGGCCAACCCGACCTACTTTATATTAAAAAGGAAAATGTCAAAAACGACGTCGTTTTTTGCCCTATGGCTCGGGACTAAGCGGGTGGGTCAAAATTGACATCTTTCAATAGAGAAAAAAAATTGTACAAAAGGACAAATTTTAAAATATAAGAATTATAATAAAATCAGTCATAAAATTTAGGGTTAAATTCGTCATACCCTTGTCGTTTAATATATTACAAGGGGTACAAAAGGAATTGACCTAAAATTTAATTATAAAATTTAGGGTTAAATTCGTCATACCTCTGTAGTTTAATAAATTACAAGGGGTACAAAAGGAATTGACCTAAAATTTATTATAATTTACGTACTAAATATGACGGACAAAACACAATTTTAGAATACCGCGCCACCCGATCCGCGCCCTGCGAACTCCCACCACTAGAGCAAGCTCACGCTATCCAGTGGCAACAAATCTCTGACTTAGGATCACCGTCTAACAGTCGCCACCGTCACCGGGAAACACTCAATTACCTAATTACCCCTCATCAACTCGATTTTAACGATAATTAAAAGAAACAAAAATGCAATGTCCGTTAGTGAAGGAATATTACTGTTCAAGTACGGCAGTGAAGACAGCGTCAAATATCCGAAAGATAATTCTTTCGAACAAGATTATAAGAGACTTAGCGAAGAAGCAGCAGAGACTTAGGAGTAGTAATAGTAAGCGAGGGAGTAGTTACAGTAGTAGGAGATTCAGTGCAATGCCTGGTGGTTCGAATACGGTTGGAGGCGGTGGCGATAACAACGACTCTCTCCGGAACTTCAAGTTGAACGAGTCGACATTCTTAGCATCTCTCATGCCTAAGAAGGAGATTGGTGTCGATCGCTTCCTGGAAGCTCACCCGGAGTTTGATGGACGCGGCAC
>JAOTAY010000006.1:37431522-37445323 GCA_025629805.1 Erythroxylum baracoense | reverse complement strand
TGAAAATGTACATATTGTTTCTTGCAAGTTCATGATAAAATTTCCAAGGTATCCGGAAAAGAATGCAGTTACTTGCAGTCACGTGAACTTTATATGACTTGATATAGGTACTGCATGAAATGATAAAAGATGAGGGCCATCCTCCAAAGAAGAAGCTTTATGACTTGCAGCTCTCGTTGCTTGAAGAGATTGGCTGGAATCATATATCAACATATGAAAAACAATGGATGCATGTACGTTTCCCCACATGCTTGCCTCTGTTTTAACTCTCTGATCTGTTGTTTCACTTGAAAATTGTTTTAAGATTTTTCTTTTTTTTTCCCCTGCAATGGATCTATGGATAAGATTCTGTATCTCTAGACCTTTAAAGATTTCGCATACACTTTTATTGGGATGTTCTTGGTATTGATATTGTTATTGTCGGTCTTTTTTTAATAAAAAATAATTTGAATGTTTTTGTTAATAGTTATATTTTTATTATTGATGATAAGTACATATTAGATTAAATTTTAAAATAATTTATTTTAATTAATTTAATATATTTTAATCTTTCATATCATATTTATTAATAAATTATCAATAAAATAATATTTTTAATATATTTTAATTTTCAACTTAAATTTTATTTAAAATCTATATATTTTAAAGATAATTTTGAATTTAATTATATTTATTACTAATTATTTAATTTAATTACAAAATTAAATTATTTATAATTAATTTTAATTAATTACATTGTTTGTAATTTTATTAATATAATAATTGCATTTCGTGTTTTCATAAATTTAGAAAATGGGAAAAACGTAAATAAAAAATTTAAACAAATAGGCTTTTCATTAAATTTGAAAATAAAAATAAAAAAGTAGATATCATAAATGGAAACAAGCATATTTTAAACTTATTATTTTAGTGGGAAATTTGTGGTTAAACTATAAAGTTATCTTTTAGTGAAAAATATGATCGTTATTATTTGTGGTTTAGTCGGTCATTGTTTATAAGCAATGTTAAAAATTGAATTAGAAGTTGAACTGATAAGGTAATAAGTTCAAGGTTTAAAAAATTTAATTAGTATTAACTCGTTATAAAATTATATAAAAATTAAATAAAATTAAAGAATTTGAAATATTATTAAAAGAGATTGTTTTTACTCATCGAAAAATTTAAAGTTCAATTGAAAAAGAAATTGTTAAATAAAAATTAATCGATTTATTTTAATTCATAAAAATCAATTAGTTTACAAAATCTAGTTGATTAATTAATAAACTGATCGATTTTTAACAACAAGAGTTATTGAAATAAATCGAAATAAAAAGTTAAAAAATAAATTAAAAATTTAGCTAATTTAAGAATTATTAAAATATATCAAACTAAAAATTTAAAAATCAAATTAAAAAGTTAGCTAAGCTTTCAACTTTCTTTTTGATATTAGGTTTATATAAGCTCCTCAAAAATACCAAAACAGTCTATTGAAAGATGTTATATATGGATCCAAATCTTTAAAAACTAGATTTTGAATTGGATTATTACATGCCTATAAATAGCATTTATCAATTTCTTGTTTAGTTGGAGTTATATAGACATGTCAAGGGGCGGGCTCTCCTTTCCTATGGTGACTCACGCTGGTTTAGATGTGCCAGCTCTTAACCCGGCCTGTTGATGGGCTGATCGGCTCGTGTCCATGGTCACGAGCCTACCCGTGGTCCACGCAGGCCGACCATGGTTTGTCCGTAACCTGGGTAACCTAGGCAAAAAACAAACCGGACCAAGTTATAATTGTTATCCCTAAAGTTATGAATATTTTCAATGTTTTAAAATTTGGATTAAAAATTAGACAATAAGAGCAGCCAAAACAATGATCGGGAGCTTATGATTTCATGATCTATTTTACTTCTGTAAAGCTAAAATATGTAATACAAAGTTATAACATATCATCTCTTAACATGATCATAGATTGTTTTACACTAAATTCAAACTCATCAAGCCCTAACTCTTCAATAAATTGTTCTTTGAAGTAACTAATTTTCATGTCTAAATCAAATTATTTTATAAAAATTATCATATTTATGATAATATCATGTAAAAAATTAATTTATCACTAGTAATAATTAGTAATATAACAATATAATTAAACATTTGATAAAGACATCTCTTTCTAGTTTTTAATTATAATATTGTAATATCTATTATATTTTAATATTTCTGTAGTTTTTTTTCTTGTTTTAAAAGAATATAAAAGAAATAAAACGAGAAATTAAATTTAAAATTGGGATATTCATTCAAATATTTAGTTTTTAAGATTTTTTAATTTAATATCAAAATTAAAAACTTAAAAATTTAATTAAAATATTAATTTTTGTTGACGTGATTAATAAATAAATATTTAATGAACATGTCATATTATAAAAATAAATTTTGATTTAATTTATATAAAACTTTAATATTAATTACTAAATTAAAAACTTTAAAAAATAAATTAAAAGAGATACTTTTTTAAATACGTTATCTTATATATTTGTTTTGTGTTATATGGTTATGGAAGAGACAAACCCAACGGTGTCGTCTAACATAGAAGTTCCTAATCACATGGTACCGAAGACCGTAACACCCGAACCGTCACCACAACCACCACCGGCGGAGAATCCGTCGAGGAAGAGGAAGTATTTCGATGGGAAACTCATCGACTCTTCCTACTTCAAAATACGTGCTCTTCTTCGACAACTTCGTCCACAAGTCATCGAGGTAATAATATAATTTGGTTAAAGTTGATCATTTTGGGTGTGCTCTTGTTGAGCTGTGGTTGATTTGAGGAACTTTAGCTATTGGTTTACGTTGGTTGTTCTGGGTTTTTATGGTTTTGAAGTAAAAAAGCATTTTTTTTATTGTTGGCTCTTTGGGCAATAAAAGGCTCTTAATCCAACAGATAAGGTTGTAGAGGGATTTATAAAAGAATCTATTGTCATTGTTTGTTTTGAACAGTAGGGAATAGTGGAAATTAGATCTTAACTAGTAATTTTCACTTAACCATAGGAGTTTGCCCTGATGGTTGGGAAGTTACTAGGTTTAAATCCTGATAAATGCATGTTTTTAGGGATTCATGTAAGCATTGCCACCTTTTGATGCGAGCAAAAGAATGATTCCTGGTTTAAAAGTGCTAACTGCTAAGCAGTCATCTGGGTTTATTTATTTGTAATCTAGCTATAGAAATGCCGACTTTCTTTGCACCAAAAGCTTCAAGGCGTTTACTTGATGGCATAGATGGTTTGATGTCCTGATCTTGTACTTTGACATGGTATATCTTGCTTCTTAATGAGCATATGCATGAAACTGCATCATCAGCTACCACAGTGTGTGGAAATTTGAGTGTTGTTGTACTAATCGTCTTGTGGAAAGGCATATTCATGGTGATCTCTGTCATACCATTATTTTCTGTTATGATCCCCGACCTTCCTATTATCTCCCTCCCCTTTAGTGATGATCTGTTTTGGTTATTGGATTGAATTCATTGCGTTGCTGCTGCTGAATTCTGTCAAGTGTGATTCCTCAGTGCTAATTGAGAATGCTGGTAGCTTCCAAAAGTGATTCACCTGTCATTCATTTAATGTTTGAGGGGCTACTTTCATCAACTCATGATTGTAATCTTGGTCAGTGTGTTCTGGATCCCAAAATCAGCATGTTTAACCCCACAGCCACAGACACTTATTTCTGAACCAAAACTTGATTAAGTAAAAGGTGTGGTTAAAATTTTCCATTTAGAGTTAGATGGATCATTAGAAGAGAAGTAGACTGTAAAGAACATGGGTAGGAGTATCTCACATAACGTCTTGATTTGTTAAACTTTGCATCTGAATGGAGAATCCTTTGAAAGTTTCTTTATATTGGTAGGTAATGTTCTATCAAATATAGAGATGGTTCATATTTTGACAGCAAGTTCTTTTCGAAATGGATAACACTTAAAATTGGTCTATCATGCAGTGCAGTTGGCCGTCTGAGAGAAGTTAGGACCTAATTATGTGCAAAATTTTATAGCTTTCGTTGAATCATTTATTCATGTAAAGATGCGTGTTATATTCATCTATTCTTGAATTTAGTTTTTCATTTGGAGCTCTTGATGTAGGTTCTTCAAACTTTTAACTTCCGAAATTGCACAACAGCCTATGAAGTTAAAATGTGTGTCTTACAGGCACTTTTAAGTTTCTTAATAGATATCATTCATCCTAAATGAGACATTTTTGTGATGTGTTTTTTTTCTCTCATAACTATGGTAAGTAACTTGTTGTATGTATAGTTTTAAGCATCTCTGTAATTCACGTAATTTATTAATTATAGAAACGAAGCTTCTCATGGACCTATACAGACAAATGACTTCAAACATAAAACCCCTTGATAAGGTTGCATCAGAAAGTCAGCCTTTCTCTGAAAATGTGCTTCAAAAATAATCATGGCATGGAAAAGAGGATGGAACACTAAGAGAATAGGTTCAACCAGAGCAATTTATGGAAGAATATTCCAAGAAGGAACATCCTCCATCCTCAAATTCTAGCATGAAGCTGGATGATAGTTATATTTGAGGAAGTTATATTATAGGTGGCTCTGCTTTTGGTTAGAACTTCATCACATGTTTAGGAAATATGTCAGTTTACTACGGTGTGACAAAGGAAGCTTATCGAAGTGCCTCAAAGATGTCCAGAATTGGTGACTCAGAAGCAACTATAACCCTTCAAGAGAAATAGTTAGTGGGATTATTTTTATAAATAGTTGCAGTAACATTGGAATAGCTACCACATTTAAAAGAGCAGTTATGTTTTATAAGAGAATTGCTGAAATTTTGATGATGAGAAGCCGCCTCAAGTTTATAGGATTCAAAGTGACTTCGATGCACCCTCTAATTTAACTTCAATTTTTCTTTCATAAGACATATGTCTACTCCTTTTTTCTTATTTGTTACAAGCCCTCCAAGCTAACAATTAGTCACAGTGTTATTATTTAACTTTCTTCTAATTGCAATTCTATGAAAACTTGGCACTCTAGTAGCTATTGAACCATTGTAATTCTTGCATATGGATCCTATTGGAACAGGTATTGATATCTTTTGTCAACTTTTCTATGGCAGGAATTGTGTAAAATTAGTGTTTGAATTAAAAAAAGTGAACAAATTTAGAGTTTATATGCTGGTAAATGATTCAAATCACAGAGGCTTAAGGAATCATATAAGTTCATCTCTGTTGTTTCTATTGTTGACAAGTGACAAGTGACAAGCTTCCATTTTTTCTATGAACATCCATGTTTTGACAGCTTCTAGGACTAAAAGTGACTCCACGAGAGAATTAGAAGCACTCAATTGCATGATACTATTGATACTAAGTTCACTGAATTTAGACAAATAGTACAAACTAGCTATTAACAGTATCTTTGCTTGTATGGTACTTTTAATACAATGTTTCAGTGAAGTTGTAGCTGAGTTGGATTGTAAATTTGTGTTAATTTTTATTAAATTAGAATTGAATGTGTTACGTGGCAAGTTGTGATTGGTTTCAGTCACAATAAGATAATGCTTTAAGTTACAAATGCAAAAATCATATGCTTAATATCTGCTCCTGCCTTGACATGTCATTCAGGTAATTTGGTGGATAATCTACTTTTCTTCTTCTCCGTCAGTGCATGCTTCTTCTTCAGTCATAAAGGTTTGCAGATTCTTACTTTCCCTACATGTCCAGAATTTTAAGCTTATAGATGCAAACATGACAAACATTTGCTGATAGGACTTCTGCTCTATTAGATGGATATTATGAGTTCATTTTTCTTTTCTTGTGATGTACAACTTATATTTGTTTAAAATGTTTGAAAACTACTGTGGTTCTTATGAACTTTAGTTTGTACTGAAAATATTCTATGTTCTTACCTGTTGTGTGTAGTTTCATTCATTGCCGTCCATATTTGATTTAGAGTGTTCATTACCTTTTGTGTTTGATGTAGGAGCATAAGGATTTGGATTGAACTATGGACTCCTTGGAGACAATCTTCCACCTCCAGATCAAGTGGTGACCCTGTTAAAATCTAAAAACATACAAAAAATTAGACTCTTTGATCCGAATCTAATTGTATTGAATGCTTTAGGAAACTCTGGGATAGAAACTGTAGTTGGCGTTAAAAACCGAGATTTGCCAGAACTTGCAGGTGATTATAACTTTTCAACTCAATGCGTTGCAAAAAAAGTGATACTTACATTCTTACAGTCAAATTCAGGTATATAGCTGCTGGTAATGAGGTCATTCCAGGGCCTCTGGCACAATATGTACTTGATGCCATAAACCACCTAGACATTGCCCTGAAAAAAGAAAACATCAATATCGCAATAACTATAGTTATTCATACTGTAGTAATAAGCCATCCTTTCCACCTTCAAATGGTGTATTTTCATATGTGGAATTGGGTGTTATAGGACCTATAGTTCCCTTTCTAGTAACGAACCAATACCCACTTCTAGAAAATCCATATCCATATTTTGCCTATGCTGGAGACCCTAAACATGTCCCATAAAGCTATGCAATAGGAAATGCTACAAGAAGTGATGTTGTGCATGATGGTGATATGCAATACAATAGCCTATTTGATGCTATGATTGATACCATTTATAAGACGGCCGAGAAAGTTGAAGGAGAAGTTCGTCGAATTATTATTGCAAAAACTGGATGGCCAAGTGCTGGAAATGGAGACAAAACAACTATTCCTATTGCTCAAGCTTATGTGAACAATGTAATAGATCGAGTTAATTCACAGTCGGGTACACCCAAGAAACCAGGAATTCCCTTAGAAGTTAACATATATAGCATTTTCAATGAAAATCAGAAGCCTGCTGGAGTTGAACAGAATTTCGGACTTTTCTAACCAGACATGTCTCTAGTATACTCTATCAAACTTCCTGTTTAGGATACTGGTAGCATCTAATCTTACAAAAATGGTGAAGCTAATGGTTTTTTGTACATATCTAAAGGACTTGTCAATTAATAAGAAGAGTAAGAGACCATTCTGTTTAATCAAAGTTGTGTTTCTAGCTGTGTATCTCAGAGCAAACAAACTGATACTAGGCTTTACAAATGTGTCAATGGATAATTCGTAGAGGAGAGATAAAAAGAAACAGATGAAGTGATTGGGAAATTGGCAAAAGCAATTTCCTTTCACTACAAGAAATCAAGAAATAAAGGGGACAAAAAACATGACAAGAAAATGAAAACACAAGAGGAAGTTAAGACAAACTTCTCATTTGATATTTCTTGCATTTTAAAATTGCAGAAACTTGGTATTGTTGTCTACATATATTCTATACTAACAAACTAAGGAAAGGAGTGGGAAGGTATGGGAAGGTAGTAACAATGGAACAAACTAAAAATGCAACATAATCAAGAATAGTTTGTTTGTAATTATACTTCTTAGAAGTCATAGAAAAGCATAATAGCATCGTCAAGCTTCATCTGAGATGATTCCAACAGCATTCTCACTTTTTTAAGTCTTTCAAATTTGACTTTCATGGGTCTCCACGTCGATCTGGTGGTAGATTTAACACCTGAAACAAATTGTCACAAATCAAAATTGTTGGTGATGAAGAAGAAAAGTCGAGGCATTGACATGTGTTGCAAAGGAACAAAGAAGCATAATCATCTAGTTATTCATTCCTCCTGCTGTTGGTCAAGCTCATAAGCCATCCGAATACTCAAATTTAAGGCAGTATGGAACATCTCATCCAATATAGTTTTCCAAAGAGTTTCTTTGTTTATTTTCCACCACAAGAATATTGTTGTTCATACAAATATTTTCTGTATAAGAGATTAAATATTAGCTTAGATTATAATGCCGCAATATAAAATGGATAATTTCCCAATTCCTTTAGTCCTTAGGATTTTAACATAATACAAACCCCCAAAAAATACAATTCAAGAAAAATTGAAGTTCATAAGAAGTGACCATAGATTAAAATTCAAAGATCATCCCAACCAAGAAAACTTGTCGGCACCAATAGCACACATATCATGAAGTCTCTGTAACTACTTATTCATAAGTAGTTATTTGGCTTATGTACAATACTGAAATGAAATGCAATACATAAAAATTTCTTCTCCAAAACACTTTAATCCCTAGTAGGAGCAATTACAAACGGAAATTCTTACCTCCATATCTATGTTGTTGTCCTGCCACATCTTATAGAGTATGATGGTTATTTCTGTCTTTTCAATAAAAACTGTATCAGAATTCTATATAAATGATGAACAAATGAAGGACTATCATCCCACCACAACGAATTGAAATCTTAACAATTAGAAAGAAAAACTACAGTGAGGAACATAAATAGGAAAACCCATACATAAATTGAAGTAACTTGAGGCAGAATTTCCCTTGTATACTTATTTCAGTTCTGGTATAAATATCATCGGTGAGATCTTGCAAAGCTTTAGGTTAAATATCAAGTCCGGATTTCAGAAAACAAATTTGTAAGTATTGTATAAGTTCAAAATACCTTATTAGTCTCAAGCAAGCAACCTATCTTTTCAAGACAACTGACTCTACCTTCAGTAGATAAAATATTACAAAATCATTTCAATGAACAAAATTATACTTACAAATACCCACTAAACAGAACACAAACCTCATCACTCTGTGCCAATTTCATAATGCACTTGAAATCTGTTGAGCAATTATTCATGTGTTACTAAACAAAATATAATTTTTTGAGTCAAGCTGTTGAGTCATATTCTAAGAAGAAATGAACCAAAGGACCAAATTATTACCTATTATATTTGATTCATCTTCCACAATCACAAATGGTAGACCAGAACTTAATTGAAAAAGGGAAGCTCTAATGTGGTTGAAGGTCATATTTTAACCCATTTCGTTCTTAATCACCTCTTCATAAATAGAATCAAGTGATAATGGAGCTGCAGTTTATTACAATTAATGAATAAAAAATGTTAGCTAACTCCAAGGGTTATCTATAAAATGAACAATGAGAACAGGTTCTTGAGCGAATATCTGAGAAATTTTATCACCTGATTTTGCAGTTTTCACTTTCTTCTCTTCCCTTCTAGATGCTTCTAGCATTGCACTTATGACAATCGCAGCTCCATCATCCAATCTCGTTCTGATGTTCTCAGTGCAAGCCTGGTTGCAATGAACAGGTCCGGACCATTTAAGAAAAAGAATTAGTAAGCATATTAAGAAATCAGAGCTCTGGTAATAGTATGTGATACATGATTATTATATTCTTTTGAACTTCATTTACTAACTTCAAGATTCAATCTCCAACTCAATGTTTGATAAAACACCAGTAACCAGTTCACAAAATACTTTAAGATGTTAGGTCAAACAAATTGTTGACAAGTCGAGGTGAAAATTGAACCTTATGTCTAAGTCGACGAATAAACTCATCAAAGTTGACACGCCAAAGAACTGCTTGCTCTTCTGTACCCCCACTATCTATGTCTGACTCCAAAGCATCATATTTGCACTAAAAATGTGCAGAAAAAATATTAGCATATGACTATGACAACTCTAAATATAACAAGCAATGAACAACCTTTTCCCCAACATGTTCAGTACAGGAGTCACTCTTGTCTTTAATTGCATCATCATTCCTTTCATCATCAGTAACGAGGGAAAATCTTTTTGCTTCTACAGGCACTGCTGTCGCAAAAACACGTTGTTCTTGTATTTCTGGTTCTACAATTATCTGCAATCATTCACCAAAACAAATAATAAAGATTTGAAAATCATCGTCAGAACAAAGAAGTTAGAAGCTTAGCAGGGGTCAACTCTAAGATGCAGCTAAAATTAAACATCTAGAATCTCCTTGGATTTTCTTGTACAGCATCTAAACTAATGCTATTTCCTGGACAAATTTCTGAAACAATTAGAATACATGAAATAACAAGAATCTAGAAAACAGTAGAAACTGAGACGTTGAAGAAATTGGGGAAATTTCTAGTTACCAATGTCACTTAAATTTCAACATGTCAAACCAAAGTTCATCACAACCTTATGTGCTTGAGTTTTGCTTTTCGGGCCACAAGACTGGCCGATTTAAGTGATTCCAGTATTAGATATAAATCAAATATGAGTACAGATATTCATAAAACACTTGCCTTCCTTTTGAGTTGAGTTGAACCTATCATGAATTTGATTTAAGGTAAGCCTCCCGTGTTGAAGTAAAGCCTCAATAAGGTCTACACACGGAAAAAGAAGCAATGCAGAAAAAGATAGACCATCTGAACTAAACCAAAGTACAAAAACATTAAGAGAACTGAACAATCAACTTACCATTTTATCAAATTCTTAGGACACAGTCACCAAAAAACTTGGAGAACCTCACACGATGTATTATGTTATCCAACAACACCTTGTACTGAGTTGATTTCGGGGCATCTAAAACACCAAGAGCAAAGCAAAATCCCCCATAGTTCATTACACTGTTTTCAAATGAAAAAAGATACTCAAGCACCTCGATATTCACCAAGTAAATAATCACTGCTTCAATTACTCAACCCATTTGCGAACAAGTTCAGAGGGGGATAATAACCAATTAAACACAAAAATCGAAGGCACTGGACTAGCATTTTTGATAGAAGAAGAAGATAAATGGTCTAAGAGGCCTTAAGAAGAAGACGAAGAACGGAGCAAGTTGGCAAAAGCCGATATGGAAAGAGTTGAGAGCAAGATCGAAGAAGTATCAAAAGAAGGAGGAGTAGCAAGATCGAAGAAGTAAAGCGGGAAGCAAAATCAAAAGAAGGAGGAGGCATTGGCTTGGCTTGAATGAGCGTGAAATTGAGACGTTGATTTTTTTAATTAAAACGTCGACGTATTTGTTGCGGAAAAGAATAAGTACACAATTAGTGGGACAGACGATCTGATTTTTAATCCCCATAAATAGAACCCCAGCTTATCTTTTGCAGTCTAAATCGTAACTGAAACTTGATTTGTTGGTGAGCTGTTCTTAAAACATGGGGGAGGATTTAGACCATCTCCAACCACAAACTGCAAAATGCAATAAGTTGATTTCAAAATGTAGTAAGTTCAGGAAAAACAACTCCAACTGAACTGCATAGGCTTGCTGCATTTTGCAGTCACCCTACACTTACTACAAATATGCCAATTTGGTTGGAGTTGTTTTTCCTAAACTTACTGCATTTTGAAGTCAACTGACTGTATTTTACAGTTTGTGGTTGGAGATGGTTTTTAAGGGAAGATACCCCAAGTCAAAGGTTGTTTTAGATAAGGATAGCAGAATTTAGAAGTCAAAAGGTTGTTTTAAATAAAGAAATAAGTCTGGAAATCAACAGGCATTTTTCCAACATATATAGTTTCTGAATTTAAAAGCATGATCATCAGTTAGTCATTCTAAAAGAAAATTCTTTATTATTATGCTTAAAAACTTATCATATAAACAACAAGTTCTAGCAAATTATCCATTTTATTATGCATTATTGTCAAATCACCCCGTAATATTTGAAGAGAATCAGGAATAAAAAATGAAGAGGACTTGTTGCAGCTTTCTCTTGTAAAACACTTCAACATATTGCAAGTTATAAGAATAGAGATTTATCGATTGTCAAAAAATTAGAAAATGTAAAAACATAATAGTTTATTATTATTTATGATTTTAACCAAGTTAAAAGTATCAGAATTTTTTACAGTAGTTATTTTTTAGTTAAAAAATTAAGAATATTAGTTAATTCAACCAGTCGTTTCTCAGAGTACTTGAACTTTCTTTGATTTATCTGTAAAAATAAATGAATGTGTATATTAAAATAAAAACACATAATTTTATTAAGCAATATGCACATTCATCTTATATAATAGCTCATTTTGTATGATTATTTTATACACACAAATAATTTCTATTTCTAATAATTTCACTTCTAACTGTTTCCAATAATTCCAATTTAACCATTAGAAGCACATGCATATATAATTTTCATTTCCAACAATTTCATTTTTAACAATTTCGAACAATTGTAATTTAAAGTTTCAAACATCACAAAGAATACATAAACAATTTCTATTTCCACGTACCGTGATTTTATAATGAGTAAATCATCTTTAAACATTAAGCACCAGTTATCATGATGATTTCGGAGGCTGGTTGACATGCTCTGTATTGGTGAATGCTTGAGATGAATAATGATTAAGAGCATAAAATTAATTACTCGGCGTTAGATCAAGGCAGGTACACATAATACTCATCTTTACCTATCCTCTTTATTGATACTTGAGTGTATCAAATATACATAAAATAATTTTCATAAACAACAATTACAAAAAATACATAAGATAAAATAATTTCCACCTTCAATATTTTTCAATTCCACACTTCGATGAAATATAATTTGGAATTAGAATTATCATAAATACCTTCAATCACATAATTAATTATTAAAATTAAGGTAGCTATATTATGGAATCCTAATTTTTTTAAAAAAGTAACACACTTTATATGTTTGTATAAATTGCTTTTGCATTTTTTTGTATAAAATTGATGTGGAATCTATCACGTATAAGTCATCCTTAAATGATGTAGTTAAGTTATTTGAGTTAGAAAAACCTCATTTATAATTGGCAAAAGTTAAACTTTTGTCAAATGAATTATATGATATGTTTGTAAAAAAGAATAATAAATTTATTTCATTC
Source organism: Erythroxylum baracoense (assembly GCA_025629805.1). Classification (NCBI taxonomy): domain Eukaryota; kingdom Viridiplantae; phylum Streptophyta; class Magnoliopsida; order Malpighiales; family Erythroxylaceae; genus Erythroxylum; species Erythroxylum baracoense. Next base: position 37,432,651 of record JAOTAY010000006.1, on the reverse strand, counting down.
ATAAATAAGTATAGATTAATGCTAAAGAAATTTAGTATGGTAAGCAAACACTTAACTTTATAATATTCTGATTTATAAAATATGATTTTATATCTATATGTCTATTAAATTAAGTATTAACAAAAATGATAAAAATCAGCAGTTCAACCAATTCAAAACACTTCCAAGTTCTATTCCACATTCACATAATCACAGTCCACTCCAGACCAGTTCCTTCCACACTTTCATAGGTTCATTCCACATCTACATTTTGTATCTATATCTCTATTAACTTCAATAAACTAATTTACAATTTTCACTTTCGCACTTCAACAATTCCATTCCTCTCCACTACAGTCCACACCCACAGTCGTCAGTCCACAACAACAAATTACCATATGTGATTCCCAATTCACAAAAACACCAACAATTCCATTCACAATTCACAAATACATCAACAATTCCATTCACAACAATTCACAAAAAAAAAAAGCATTTAAGTCATAACACACCCAATTATTTAAGAAATTCAACAACAATTTTAAGGGTAAAGAATGTCGAATAGATCTGGCATGGCCGCATGGAAGAGGAGAGGAGATGTGAGAGTGGCTGAGGCGTCGATGGTCATGGCAGGTGATGGGCATTGGTGATGGTGGGCGTCGATGTGTGAGAGAAATAAAATATTGGGAAAAGCTACATGGGACATCGGTGGAGGTGGTAGGAAGTGGTGGGTGGTCTGAGAGAGATAAAATATTGAGAAAAGCGATATGGGGCATAGGTAGTGGTAGCAAGTGGTGGGTGGCCTGGGTGAGTATCGATGGTCGATGGTGGTGGTGGGTGTCGATGGTTGGTGGGTCGAGAGAGATAGTAAGAGTTGAGAGAAAAAAGTCAAAGTGTGGGAGGGGAATATGAGGACAATAGCAACGCGATGGGCGTCAGTGTGGCAATCGATGGGTCTACGACGGCAGCAACAGTGAAGAGCAGAAGAGAGATGCAGCGTGAGTGAGAGTGAGGAGATGTGAGAGAGGTTAGGAATTTAGGGTTAAAATGTTATTTTTTTGCAAATATACCCCTAACGGTACGTTTGGTTGAGGGTAATAGAAATGCTATTACCCTCCTATTCCTAGCTGTTATCTATTCCGTTGTTTGG